>JAVJIF010011035.1:57500-221336 GCA_038442645.1 Agave tequilana | reverse complement strand
GGATTAAAGTTAAGCTTCATAGAAGCTCCCCCTTAACTCATGCATAGCAATAAACAAAAAGATATTCAATGAATGCACAAACAAAATATATATGCACTGATACTAATTGAAAAATAAACATGCATATAAAGACAAAAACATGCATATATAACTCTCAAATATCTCTCCCCCTTTTTGTATAAAATAAGAAAACTAATAATCATGCATATATAAAACTCCAAATTCTTTTCCCCTTTTTGTCAAATCATCAACAAAGGGGCATAAATAAACTTAAAAAAAATTTCTCCCTTTTTGGTCAAATCAAACAAGAAGGATGTATATGCGATATACATTCTTGAAGAGGAGAGACGTAAAGTTAACTCCCTCGCATACATACATTAGAGAAAGAGATGACTAAACCCTAATCACATAACACATAATATACAATATATAAAAGGAGATGTGAGCTCCATCTACACACGTATGACATAGAGAAGAGGGTCAAGCTCCTCAATATGAGATACACTCAACATGAATCTATACATAGAGAAGATATTAAACTTCGCTTGCATATAAGCAATACATATCAAAATATTATGATACTAATTGAAAATATATCAATTATGATGAAAGTATACATCGAATATTATGATACCAATTGAAAATAAATAAAACATTTTTGAGATACCATTTGAAAGTAAACAAAATTTTTAAGATACTAAAAGATATCAATTGAAAATATCTTGATATCAATTTAAAATGTCTTATAAATTTTGATATCAATAGAAAATAAAATTGTATGTTTTGATACCAATTAAAATATATATTGGAAATCTTGATACCAATTGAAAGTAAAATCAAATTGTTTTAGGTAAACATAACTCATATCAATATAGATACCATTTAAAATGAAACATGATATCAATATTGAAAATGTTAGCATAAACCAAAATAAAGTATTTTCATCATAAAAAGTGGGAGTAAGATACCATTTGAAAATAAAATCGATTGAAAGATACCAATTGAAAGATAAAATATGAATTTTCTCCCCC
The DNA here is from genome assembly GCA_038442645.1 of Agave tequilana. Classification (NCBI taxonomy): domain Eukaryota; kingdom Viridiplantae; phylum Streptophyta; class Magnoliopsida; order Asparagales; family Asparagaceae; genus Agave; species Agave tequilana. The sequence goes on along the minus strand of JAVJIF010011035.1, from coordinate 220,305 downwards.
TTTATGAAATATCAATAAAAATAATGCATAAGCTTGTATAAGATCCAATTGAAAAATAATTGACATTAAGGAGTAAATTAAATTAGCATAAACATAATTTGTTTTTTAAGTTGTAAGATATTGTAAGTACAATCAAATCACATATATATGTATGAAAAGTACAAATCGAAATTGATACTATTTGAAGTTTAAAGCATACATATATATAAAATATAATATGAGTACACAAAAAATATCAATTGAGATACCAATTGAAAATACAATGAGGATCAAATGTATAACTCATGATTATCTCCCTTTTCATGTACATGTCTAAATAAATTTTCGATAAGAGTATACAAGGCATGATCTCCCACCAACCGCCCTTGGAAGGAAGGGTTTCAAAAATAAGTTTGAAAATAATTTTAGAATAATTAAAACACTATCAAGTAAAGAATATGAACTAATTTTATGATAATCTTGTAAACTAGTACAAAATCCTTTAAGAAAAGGATAAAACATGAAGTATTCCATGAAAATGTAAGTCACACGATCATCGACACTCAAAGTCTATAAAGCACATATAAAACTCATGAAAATAAAAATCATGAGTAAATAAGAATAATGTGAGTGCAAGAGTCTATAATCAACAAAATCATGGAAATAAGCAATTGAGCTCAATATGAATTCCTTTATCAAAAACATGAAAATCATCAAAACTAAATATACTTCAAGGTATATGTATGTTATGTTGAGTAGACTACAAGTATACATACATATTTCTAAACACAAATGAGTCCATAAAGAAATTTTGCATGAAAGCAAATGACTCAAGGATATACATGTATATCCAATAGTTTTAACAAAATTATCATATACATGAAGCTAAACACATTATCATGAAAACATGTACCAAAAATAGGGAATATAAGTTAAAATGCAAGAGTTTCAAAACTAGGCTATACTAGTACATTTAATGGGTACAAATGAGCAATTAGGCACAAACATACAATAATCAAATGTGGCTCACTAGTTGTACGAGTATATACACAGTTTTAATGAAAATTACATCTAACATGTAATCAAAACCATGAAGTGTAAATCACAAACAAAAATCAATATGATCATTATGTAAGTGCACATGTTTTAGAATTATGATAAACATAATAGTTAAACTATAGTGAGAACACAAAAATGGATCCATATGAACATGGTATATCTCAATTACTATACATGTATGTCATAAGTCTAATTATCATAGTGTTTAACATAATGAACATTAAAACATGACATGCTAAAAATTAATAATCTAAAAGCATGTAAACAAATAAGGAGTTAGAGATAGTTACCAAAATTATTAGGGCTTATTTCTAGATCTCCAAACCATGGTGGTCCTCTCACCAACTCCCTTTGAAAGTGATGCATCCAAAAGTGTCACCATGTAGCTCGGAATGCATTCACCTTAAGGCGCCAATGCCCTCACATCAAGCGAGAGCCCACACCTACATCAAATAAAATAGGAGTGACTCTTGATACCCATACTTATTAGGTTTATGGGGGTTAGCACCTTTCCTATCCCAAACAAACTTATTTACAAATTTGAATCATTTAATTTATCATAACAAAATTTTACAAGTGGCCCTTACGTCCACAATGTGTACATGTGTACACATAAGCATACATGGTGTTATGTGTGTGAGTGTGAGAAGCATGTGTATGCCGTGTATGGTATGCATGAACATGTGGTGCATGTTTCTTGCGAAACATGGATTCCAATTTCTTGTGATCATAGCACATTGGCTCAAAGTGGAGCCCAACAATCAACACTCTTCTTTAACATACATATATCATTTTCAATAATAGTAGAAGAGGGGAGCATGCAATAGGTACACTAGATGGTGAAGTTATAGTAGCATGGCAAACATGTGAGTTCAAATTATTTTTCCAAGATTTATTTTCATTAGAAATCATATCCAATTCTTTTGAAATAGAAGCAAATTTGTTTTTCAAAGATTTATTTTCTTTTAAAATAAAATTAAGTTTTTGAAGACAAGGTTTTATTTTTCTTCACAACATCATTACAATCATCTTTATTCTTTAAAAATTTATTTTCCTTTAAGGCAAGGTCAAGTTGGGATTTCAATGAATCTCTTTCACTTGAAATCTCAACCTTCTCTTAAAAACAAGTCAGTTTTGAACATAAATCCTTATTTTCTTTATTTAATTTAATACTTTTCTTTTTCAAAACTTGGTACTTTTCAAGCAAGTTTTCACACACAAGAGATAGTTCTTCATTTAAAGCATCGGCATCTATATAGTCATCACCCGAAGAACTAGCACTATCATCTAATTGAGTTTCTGAATTTATCTCAAGGGAGTCATTCTCTTGGACCATGTAGCAAGCTTGTTCGGATTCATCTTCACTAGATTCCTTCTCCACAATGTTTAGCGTTTGAAGCTTTGAAGAGGTCAAGGTGTTCCACACTGCAAAGGCGAATCACAATGAGAACTTATACATAAATATTCTTTGTTTAGAGTGCGCCTAAGTGCCTCTAGGGCTTATGCATTGGCCTCTATATGCTTGTTATCACCAAGATAGGATTTCTTGGTAGTAGAAAGGTACATATGCATTCCTAGGATTTTTAGGTACATACTTATTCTAAGCTTCCACATATCGATGTTAGAAACATCAAACATGGGAGGGGCAAGGTAATCTATGAGTGTGTGTGTAAACAAATATGTGTGCAAATGCAAATCTAGATTAGCTACCAAGATCTCACTCCTATGTGGTTAAACCTAATATCAAGAGCATAGGCTCTGATATTAATTAAAGTACACCTAAAGAGGGTGAATTGGTGTAAGGCTAATCTAATAACAAATGATGCAGAATTAAAAATAATTGCTACACACTTAGTGTAACCAAAGAGTGTAGCCGAATTCCCGGTGAAGGGCTCTAGACTATCTCCTCTAAATTTCTCTAAATAAGAGTTGAGGTGCTATATGAAGCTCTCTTGGTTTAACACAAGTGAGGCACACAAACAATACCAAGCATATATTATATGAACAATATGAATTAATACAAGATATAAAAGAGAGAGAGAATTTAGAAATAGTGGATCAATTGCAAACACAAAATATGTTTAGAGGTTCGAGCCACAGCTCTACGTCCTCGTCTTCACACAGAAGGATTTCTACTATATCGTCCACACAAGACTTCCCACACAGGGAGCCTCCACTAAGGATTTGGGTAAATACAACTAGGAGTATACAACTCTCTCCAACAAACACACCCTCTACACAAGAGGTAATGCACAACAACAATCACTTATACACTTAGAGGAATAGGCACTTAGCCAAACAACAATCATCTCTCACTAAAGGGATAAGGTTGAAAGCCAACACTCCAACCACAATCACCTCTACACTTAGAGGGATACTAACACAACCTTCAGAATTACCTCTACGCAAGAGGGAACTCAAATAAAAGAAGGTTTACAATTCTTGATGGTCTCACTAAACCATAAACCAATTTTCTCACCAAAATAAGATCTTAATAGATAGGATAGATATATAGCTCAAGTGTGAGAAATCAAGGTGTTTGAAAATCAAATCACAAAGAAAAATACTTGAGAAAACAATAAGAATAAGATATAAATGAAGATATAAACAAATATCCCAAATATTCTATTTTTCTTTAAAATTTTCAATTCTTGAAACAAATAAAGATAAAATCTCTTAGCCTAAAAACTCTTTTAAAACTTACTGTTAACACTTAGAAAGATAGAAAATTTTTGCTCTTAAAAATCATGAAGAAACTAGCTGAAGAGATAGGTATTTATACCCTTTCAAAATCTGCCCGTTGGCAACCAGGAAAGGACAGAAATGCCCTTCCGGTCGACCGGCCAACAGTCATTTTTATGACCGTTGTGCCTCCGGTCGGCCGCCCGGTCGACCGGCCCCCACCCGAGAGTGGGGTGCTTTCAGTCGGTCGACCACGTGGTTAACCGACCGAATTGGCTGGCCATGTGTACGTCCTCGTGCACATTGGTCGACCGACTCCTGGTCCGGTCGACCGTTCAGTCGACCGCCAGAGCAGTCTGGCTGGAAAGTTTAGGATTTAAAACTTAGGTATTTTGATTCCAATTAAATCCCATAAAATCACAAAAATTCACAAAAATAAGTTCTTTTAAGATCTTTAAAATACAATATGTGTGACTAAAATTCAACACATATTATAAACTATTTGAACTATTTTTGTGATATTGAAATTAGGCTTTAAATAAAAATTAGTATTTTTCAAAACTTAGATTTTTGAAATGGAAAACCAAACCTCCAAAACTTGTCTAAAAACAAAAACATGATATTGAAACAACTTTAAAGCATATTGTATATGGATAAAATTCGATACACATATAAAGATATCTATGTTTTTGACATGAATTCAAAATCAGTTAAACTGAAACCAAAACCAATAAAGTTTAAAACTTGTGTGTATGTGAACTTGAGCATATCAATACTATCTATCTTTACACAAGATCTAAACATACTAAATACAAACTGAGGTCTTCTTGTAGAACTCCTTCTCCAAGTCGACTCGATCCAAACGCGATCCAACGAGCTTGACTCCTACCGAGTACTAGATCCAATCTTGACACTCGAGCTCTTGAATCAACATGTGAAATCTCTAAAACTCCTTTGTTGAAGCAAAACACCTACTAATATATTAGTCAATCACTGAAACTATTTAAACACAAGATTATTAATAAACTATAACTACATGAGTTAATCATCATCAAAACTAGAGTGATGGGCCTCTGGCCAACAGATTCATATTAGGATGGAAAGAATTGTTGTTGTTGAATTCCATTTCATGAACAATCACAAACAAAAAAGGAAAAAACAAACAAACAAACAAAAGGAAAATCAAAACCAAGCCTAGACTAAGGTTGACCTAGACCTAGACGGCTCTTAACTAGTCGATTACCCAGGGGAGGTTGTTGTATGAATCTGACCACAAGATAATTGGCCAGATAGGGGCAAAATATGGTGGGAGATATTCGTGTGTAAGCAACGAGCCTTAATTATGCCAAACCACGGTCTTTTTAAGGTGTAACCTCTTAATCCCTAACCTTAGACACCGATTTCACAGAGTAAGATTCAAAATAAGTTCCACCCTCAGTCAATCTCTTAATGAGTCTGAGATGTCCCTAAGGACTAACATCTATCAATTTTTATTATGACTTGGGTTGTGTGAGAGGGGAGGTGGTTTTTTTAGGCTAAGAAAGGGTGATGACCTTATCTTGTATGGGTTTTACCCTTTAGTCCAATTCGTGCAAGTGTTCAATATAGACAAGAATAACACAAAGCAATAAATCACCCACGTGTTTGTCCTATTCTATATGCAATGCCATATGTATACCTCAGTCCAGATCACAATAAGAGAACAAAATACAGTATATTAGAATTGATTGACACATGCCTAAATGCAATTGTCTAAACTGTTTTAAAAGCGTCCAAATACCGTATTTTAGTTCTTTAATTTAGTACAGTGTGTAGGAAATCAAAGCAGAAATTTAGCAGTAGAATATATCAATATATGCAACTTGCAAATGCTACAAATATGCCGCGTTTCTGCGGCTTTCCTTCGGTTTTCGCAGCACAATTATAGAAGCAAGGTCCCTACTTTCTAGAGCAGGGACATGCAAGCAGAAGGAAAGTTCTACACTGTTTAGTTTCTGTAAAAATTAACCTGCACACCAAAACAGAGAAGAAAATGTTACACAAAATATGAGTCTAAACCATTCCCATCCCCAACACGGCGCTAAAAATTTGATCGGGGCGGAACCAACACTCAAAATGTGTGTTTTATGAAATCAATGTAAATGAGTATGTGCTAATGTTCCCTCGATACTTCCGTTATAGCATTGACGAGTCAAATCCACAGGGACGGGAGGCGATAGAAGCACTAACAGTTTTTATTCACGTCAGTTGTTAACAATTCTTCTTTGTTAAAAGAATGAAAAAGGAAAAGAAAATAAAATCCAGAAGTTATAGGTGAAGAAGGCGATGAAAGCGATGTGAAAATAAAAGAAAAGTGGTTTGAAAAACAAAACAAAAAAGAAGATGAAGCTTGTGGTAAAGAAAATGAAAACAGGGGAACTAAGAGGATGGTAAAAACAACGATAGAAAATTGATAAAAAGATTTGGAATTAGTTTTTAAAACAAAGTAAAAGAAAACTGATGGCTACTAACTGCTAATTGCTCCACTAACCATGCTAACCTCTTAGTGATAGTTGCCTCATATGGATCCTTGGCCATCACTAATCCTTGGCTCAAGAGACGATACAAAGCATGGCATATAAGATTATTCATCAACATTCAAATCACACATCCATACCACAAAATAAGTTGCAAGCTACTATTAGATCATCAAAATGGTTAGAGGTGAGAATGAAACAAAGAAGACATTGCTAGTTAGCAAGTTAGTAGGTTAGATGTTAGAAATGTTAGAATGTTAGAATCCATCATCATGAGCCATCAATGGCTCTTGCAAGATCAAGGCCTTGTAGAGATTACTAGATTCATATGGATTATCAAGTAAGGGGTTAGATGGTTAGTGATTAGTAGTTCGATTGCCATGAGAAGAAAAGATTAGCTAAGCATTATGTAAAGAGGAGAAGATTACAATGGAGAAGAAGGAGACGCTGTTACATAGATTGTCACCATCTATTACATCAATATCTCTCTATCTCTCTCTGAATCTCTCAGCCTACTACAAGATTTATAAAAGAAAAGAAAATAAAAATAAAAGAGAAAGAAAATCCTAATCTACAACTAGAAAGAGAGAAAACCTAGCCTAAATCCAAATCTGCTAGCATTTCAGGCTTCTGCAGGGATTTTATAGGCAAAAGAGGTTTCTAGAAGATGAGACGAGCCCACGCGCCATCTTAATACTCGCCTGGTAGCTATTGTTATAGGCAAATTCTGCCAAATGTAGATGGTCTTCCCATGACCCCTTGAAGTCTAGCATGCAAGCCCTCAGCATGTCTTTAAGAATCTAGATCGTTCGCTCTAATTGCCCATCAGTCTGCAGATGGTATGCTGCGCTAAACTTCAAACATGTCCCCAAACTTTCCTAGAGACTCCTTCAAAAGTAAGACAGGAATCTAGTGTCTCTGTCGGACACTATGCTAATTAGAATGCCATGGAGTCTCACTACCTCTTGCATGTACTTCTCCGCTATCAACTCGGTAGACTGTCCCAGTCTGAAAGGAATGAAGTGCGCTGACTTTGTGAGACAATACACTATGACTCACACTGTATTGTTTCCCTTATGGCTGCAAGGTAAGGCCAGTGACAAAGTCTATAGCAATGTGCTCCTAGTAGTTAGATAATATGGACATAATAGTCATCAAGTAAACGTCACAAATGTCATCCCGGTGAGTTTTAGTGCAAAGTCCTAGCCGATGTCATGTAGTGATCGTGTAGATTTATTATCAATAACAAATGAACTTTATTACATACATGAATACATTAATATACTACAGGTAATACATAGAGGTAATTCATGAAACTATAAGATTTCTAACTACTAGAAAAATAGATTAATCATTTAAATCACTTTTAAAACATAATTAAATAACTAGATAAAATATTTTATCACAAGAATTCTTGTTAACTAAAGGAGGAAAAAGCACGCACCTGAGCTAGATCGCAATCTAAAGTACTGAACTCCTAGGTTCTCGATAAATCTACAAAAATTATTTCAATAGAAATTGTTAGGATTTTTTATTTTTTTTAATCTTGATTAATTAGCTTAAGGTTGGGAATATAATCCTCTGAATTACATGAAATTAATAGGTTTAATTTGACTAATTTTAAATTTTCTTTTGTTAGGTTTTTAAGACTTATTAACATTAAATTTCTTAATTGGTTTAAATTTTTCATTAAGGAAAACTAACTTTAATGGGGGTATTCTAATTTAATTTATTTTGCTATTCCTCTGAAAATTTTATCATCGAAAGTAGAAATATTGTAGACTTTTTTTAATTTTTTGCTATTTTTTTAATATTTCAAACTAATTATTTTAATTGTTTTTCTACAGGTTAACAAGTTTGAATTTTCTGTTGGGTCGAGTTTTATTGTTTGGGTATGGATACAGAAGAGGCAGCCCATACAAAGCAGGGCTGGAAAGCAGCTAGTGAGCCTCTACAATACAATAGAAATTTTTTTCTTAGGGGAAATGCTGCACAGGGGGCATGCCCCCCTGCGCAGCCCAGCCCGGGCAACCAAGCCTGGGCCAGGCCCTGCACAACCCAAGCGGGTCAGTGCAGTGCCGAGCTTCTCTCGGTCTTGGCCGTGAGCAGCGGTTGCATATTTTTTATCTCTTTTCTTTTCTTTTCTTTCTTTTTTTTGAAATTCCAATTTCTAAATTGTAGAAATTTTTAAAAAGGTGTAGAAATTTAGATCTGTATTTGTGTGTATTTCAATTCAATTTTTTTTAATTGGTTTTGATGTATACAAAAGTTCATAGATGGCCCTTGTATAGACATGGTATTGATTAGACTATTTGTATCATATTAATTGTAGAAAATGGGTTTACTTTCTTGGATTTGATTTGCTCAAATCAAGGCTTTATGGGGTATTAAAATAATGATTATACAAAAATTATATTAGATAAGTTTCTAGGAACCAATAATTATATTGTGGTGAGTTTTACCATACGGGTATAGATAAGTTGAGTAGCAGATTGCTGAAATTAATAATTATTTTTATGGTTCTAATTTAATTAATAATTTTTTAAAAGAAAAACTAAAATTAAATTCACAAGTTAGATCTACTTACTTAAGTTGTTCCTCCTTGTTTGCTCCTTAATCCCTGTACCTCGAAGCCCTTTTCGTTCATGATCAGCTTGAGGAGAAGGGAGGAAGTGGGGAAAGTTTGGATTACGATTTTCTCTTGAGGTAGAAGAGAAAGAAAGGGTTTGACTCTTTATATAGCTTTTAAGATATTTTCTAAACCTGAATTCTAGTTAGGTTTAGTTGCTTAATTTAGTAGTTCAGATAAGAATTGAAGATTGCTAAAAAATCTCAAGGAGACTTGGTTTAGAATTGAAAATTATAGATTGACTAGCTTATCGGGTTCAAATTTAATTTTGAATGCTTTTGGATTACACGTCAATTTGCATAATGGTTTACTCTCTCCTCTCCCTTGCCGGGGACTCGAGTTCGATCCCCATCACCAGCATATAAGTTACCATTTTTTATATTATTATTATTATAATTTTTGGTAAAACTCAAATAGTGTATTACACTGTCTCTATCTATTAATTTTAAATAAAAACATTCAATAATATACTTCTAATGATAAATTATAGTATATAAAATATAGTAGGCATGTAAATGTTAAACTGTTAATATATATCACTCTTATGCGTATTTATCTTATATTTTCTAATGCAATGCATGTTATGATATTGGTGATGTCTTGAGTTCCATATACGTACATGTATTTCATCCTTCCCCTTTTTTTACCACTCACTAGGTCGTTTATTGATGATCATGAGTTTGCTTGCTCAGAATCAGGTTCAGAAGCAACTCAGGATCAGGAGTACTTTGAACATGTAGCAGAACTTCAGGGTTAGTGTTTCATCCAGTTTTAGTTATAAGGATCTTATATTTTATGTACTTTGTTTTTTTTCTTAATGTAATAATGCAGACTTTTGTGATATTTTATACTTGTACAGTAGAGCTCAAATATGTAATAACTTTAGTGTCTTAAACTTATTGTATTGAGGCTTAGTGTATTAATAATAATATGTCGCCGGCTCTCATCACATACCCACAATCAGGTATTTTGGTTAGAGGGGTGTGAAAGGGTTTTCTTGGTATCAGAGCCAGGTTATTATTATTTTATCCTAGGATATAGCTAGGCTCTTACCAACAATACAAGAATTTAATATTCTAGCTACAAGTACAAGATGTTTATTTATTGATGCAATTCCTAAGATATTACTCTTATTTTCAGAGTAATGGCTCGACGTTCTTCTTCCTCCTGTGTTGGTCCTCGTGATGAGGCAATTGATCGATGGGTATGCTTCGTGACATGATAGAGTCACAACAACAACTAACGACACTCATGAGAGATGGTCTGCTGGCGGTATAGCAGACAGCCAGTGGTACAACAGACAACCACGATGGCTCTAGAGAGAGCAGTTGTACCTTGGCAGCCAAAGCTTGGGAATGTTTCAGACTTCAGGAGGTTACAACCAGCAACTATTGTTGGCACTGAAAAGCTATCAGATGCAGAGCAATGACTGGTTAATATAACTAATCTCTTGAATGCAGCTCGTGTTCCTAAGGATGATCAAGTGGAGATGATCAAGATCCAACTGATAGATGTGGCTCGAACATGGTGGATTGCTGAGGAAGAACGGTTGGAGAAACCGGTCGATTGGGAGAAGTTCACTGAGAGCGTTTATGAGCGATTTTTCCCAAAGACTGCTAGGAGGGAGATGGAGCAGTAATTCATCAATCTGTGACAGAGGAGCCATACAGTAGACGAGTCTGCCGCGGAGTTTCTGAGGTTGAGCCAGTTTGCTCCATATATAGTGGCAGATGAAGAAGACCGGCCAACCAATTTCAACGGGGCTTGAGACTGGACATTCAGAAGTTCCTGGTGGCACAACAACTGAGGATTTACTCTCAGGTCCTTAGTGCTGCTCGCGGCTTGGAGCAGGTAATGATGAAAGAGAACAAGAGTAGCTTGCAGGAAAGGCCACTGAAGTGACCTCTCGATCAGTTTACCAGGGGACCTCCAGCTAGATCCAGTGTAGCCCTACCGAGTAGACGCTCGATCATTCCTCCCCCACCAATAATGATCTGCGATTTCTGCCAGAGGATGGGATATCTATGGAGGAATTATAGGTGGGCTAATGGTCAATGCCTCGCTTGTGGATCCGAAAATCATCAGCTAGTAGACTGCCCGATCAAAGGACAAAGGAGCACCATTCCCACCCTTCCAGCACAGGAGTAAAGAAGAACCCTGCACCTATAGGTAGAGGTAGTCCGCTCCCCCGCAGCATCAGTTGTTCGAACAGCTTAGAGGAGGACCGAGCAGGACATGGGAGAGGCCTTGCTTTTAATTTGACTGCAGAACAGGTAGAGGCATCAGAGGTGGTGGTAGCAGGTACTATTCTAGTTCAATCTTTTCTAGTTATATCACTATTTGATTCTGGAGCTTCACATTGCTACATATCCACTAGATTTGTCAAGATGCATTCTATACAGTATGATGATATAGACACGCAGTGGGAAATTAGTACTGGGAATAGATTATAACTACTAATAGGGTATGTAAATTGTGCCCTGTAGAAGTCTATAGGAGAAAGTTAAGTGTAGACATGATTGTGATAGATACTAGTGGATATGACGTGATCTTAGGCATGACATGGCTTAGCAAATATCATGCGATGATTGATTGCCGAAGCAAGAGTGTGATATTCAGAATTTCACACCAGCCAGCGTTCTAGTTCGTTAGGGAATCGAAGGCCTCCAGGCAGCAACAACAAGGAAATTATGCCACTATCGAAGCTCAGGAGGAGCCGATACCAATAGTGGAAGAATTCCTTGATGATTGAGTTAAAATTTGCATATAGAAAATACAGAATTTCAGAATTTAAGATAGAAAGTGCAAGTTCTGAATACTACCGTGATAGCAAGTGGCTATGTGGATCGTGATCCACAAGGAGGGACTAGCGATAGAAGCTTTTTTGGCAAGTTCTCTTTTAAGTTACAATTAATGGTTAAAGATCTTCTTTTAGTTCTTTAAAAAAAGAAAAATAGGTTAAAGTTAAGTTAGGAAAAAAATGGTAGATTGAGAAGATGGAGAAAAAGGAAGATGGATTTATACAAGGAAATTAAAAAGATTGAATAAAATAGTTAGGAGATTGTGGTGATCTAAACTAAAGAATTAAAAGAAAAAGAAAACCTAAAAGAAAAACTTATCTCCACTAGTTGATGACTTACCTGAAAACCTTGCATGTTTTTCCTTTCTTCAGAGGTAATCAACGCATAACTCATAAGATCGAGCTCAGTCCCCATTCGCATTACATCATCAAGACGAACAAGAATGAAATAATACGAAATCTTGAGGAGGAGAACATCATCATGAAATATCGGTGGCACCAACACAAACATGGCTATACTAATGCTTCTAGGTTCACATGGACATTCATCAAAACTAAAAGAGGAAAAGTAAAAAAAAGAAGAACATATAAACAAATAAAAGCATAAAGATGTTACCTTTGATTGCATGTAGAAACTATGAAAGAAAGGAGGAGGTTACATCGGTGTTACTCTCAATATAAGTCTCTTTCTTACTTACATGAATCTCAGTGTAACCTATGCTTACAAAGAAATAAAAATTACATAAAATAAAAATAAAAATTTACACTAAAAAGAATGAAAAAATTGGCCTAAAAACCTATCTCTACTTCATCCTCCTCTGTAATCTCTAAAAACTCAGTATTTAAAGGCAAAAACCAAGTGAAAGAGAGCGTACGAAGATAGGGGAAGCAAACGCTCCCCAACAGACATAACAAAGTTGAAAAATGTGGCTTTGGCAATGTTTCTGCGGCCCGGGTATGGCCAGGTGGCCACACCCCAGGGGTGGTAATCCCTAGTTTCGCGATATGATTTTATCTCTCGCTGGATTTGCAGTTTTGGGTCCTGGATTTGACGAAATCTCCTTTGATCTTCAGCTTTAACCAATTGATTTATAAAGATCTTGTTTTAACGCTTGTTCAACTAGTTTTATCTTCTCTGATTTGCCCTGATCTTTGATTTGAATTAATTTTGAATTAAATCAAAATTTTGATAGGCTTTTGGGCTCGTTTCTCTTTACTCCCCTTTAGGAATGGGCCTGCATATAAATTAGACAATAAATAGGACTAAAAACAGAGTTATTAAATAATAAATATGAGAATGTGACAATAAATATGCAGTATCAGTGACCGATCACACCCCTATACCTATCTTTTGCTCATCCTCGAGCAAAACAACAAAACTAAAGCAAAGATTATTAGACGACTTTCGCAGATCACGCGATTGCACTGAGCATGTGCAATAAGCCATTAAACTCTAGGTTACCCCTAGAGAACGAGTTTTGTCTCGTGAGGATTTTCAGTGGATTGCACCCACAAAATCCATCAAGAAAGAGAAAAATGTTTTTTTCGAAAAGCATTTTGAAAAGAGAGAAAATATTTGAGGTATTGTTGTAAGAGTTCAAGTAATCTATAAGTTATAGGAGAACCAAAATTTTCATTCCTAAACTTAGTCTCTATTCAAAAATTTGTTATCAATCAAAGTAAGGAGTCAAATTGTATTTCTCATCTAGCCTATTACTTTACCCTAAGTCATATGCACCTTCGTGATCGTGAAATTTTGACTAAAGGTTCTTTACCTGTAACTCTTATGACTTATTTATTTATTTATTATATTTTTATTTTTGGGGATATTATTTCTTAGTTTTATTAGGCTTTCTAATCTGCCCATGTAACGAGCCTTTAATCGGTGACTCCCAAACCCAAACGGTCTTAGGGCACCGAGTATGAAAACACCCCAAGGACTTAAGAACTCAAGCAAACACGACCACAAAACTAAGTATTTTATTATATGATCTGCTTTTAGGCGTGAATACTTATGCTTTATGGGGAACAAATACCCAGCTTAATCAGAAGATTATATATATATATATTTCTTTTTTTATAAGACATAAGAATATTTGTTTTTGAACCCTAAGTGTGTAAGTGTACAAAGCATGCATATATCATCAAGGTAAAAATCAAGACTTAATTAATTTTTCAAATTTTTTTTCTAACCTTGAAAATCAAACAAATAATCTTATTTTGACCAAGTATAAGAAATCCTAATTATGATTCTCCTATTCCTTAAAATTGACTTCATTTCTTACAAAAAATATGTCAAAATATTGTTTCTATTTTCAGAAAGTTTTTTAAAAGTAAACAAAATGTTAATATTAAATTTTTTAATAATAAATGGAAAACCTAAGTAATGTTAGAATCCTCCCCATACCTATCTCATGCATTTTTCTCAATGTATGAATTAATACATAGATGCATGAGAAAGAAGAAAGGGAAGGAAAATATTACCTTATGGTGGTGGTTCCGGTGGTGGTCTGATTGGGTCAAGTGTTGCTACCCAATCAAGATAATGTGGTGGTTCACGGAACCCATTTTTATTGACCTCTTTTTTTTTTTTAACATATTTACAGTCCTCAATATGAATAAGATCATGAAAGATCTGATCGTTAAACTTACTCCCTTTACATGACCAGTCTTGAAAAATCATCATGGAGTCATCATGGTTTGTACCTATGTCCAACAAAAGAATGTGACTTGGTAGAATGGTTGACTTGGGCTCAAGAATGATAGGTTCAGGGACCAATACTAACTCAAGAAAATCAATTTTGGGTTCGAGAGTCAGTTTTGGTTCAAGAGTTGCGTCCAAATCTAAGAATTGAAATTCACATTCTTTTCCCATCAATGAAATGTGACTATCTAAAATTGGTGATTCCATTTTTAAATCTATGGGTACGGGAATAAATGTTGGCTTAAAAAATTCATCCAAATTGGATAAGAATACCAGAGTCAAAATAGATTCGAAGATGAAAACTGAATCACAAAGTTGGGGATTGGATTCACATTCATAATCAAGTTCAATCTCATTAAAATAAGAACTTGCCATTTCATCAATGGGTTGATATTGGTCAAGTTCAAGGTTTTATGGTGAAATTGAATCTTGGTCAAAGTCTTCAAGATACCATGATTCTTGATTTTCCTCAATATAGCTAGAAGTGTCAGAAATAGTCAAAGATTGGGTAGGGAGAGTTTCCTTATTCCTACGCATGTTTTTCAATCTACTAAGTCTTGCTTCTTTCATATCGAGTGGATCATTTTGGAATTGAATCACAGATTCCATACTCTTTTCTAAGTCGGCATGTTCTCGTTGCAAAATAGAGTAAGGATCTGTAATTTGAAAATTTTGATGGGATTTTGAGTTTTCTAAAATTTAAATTCGTCGTTCAAGCTCGTCTAAGGCTTCCATCCTCTTTTCTCAGCCAATTGTTTCTTCTAATGGTTGTTTAGGAGAAGAAGTATATGAAGCTGGATGTTGGTAGGGTGGTAGACAATATGACTCGATGGAGTTGCATCCCCATTGACTCTGTGAACAGTAGTGATGATTATTCCAGTCTTGTTCATAGTATTGGCACTGGGGCATGTATTGAGTCAGATAAGACCAATCCGGCACACTAGGTTGGTTAAAGTTATGATATGTCGGGTTAGTAATATCCAAAAAAGAGGTCGGGGTGTAATATAGATTACCATTATTATTGAAAAATTATTGTTATAAGTCATATCATATAAGAATTATAAAAATTAAATAAAGAAAAATAAACAAATAAACAAACAAAAAGAAAAAAATCTAATCTAAGTTAGGGTAACCCTAGACGACTCCTAACTGGTTAGACTGTCCACGGGGGGTATATTGCTGAATCTGACATAAGTTAATCAGCTAGGTAAGGGCAAGATTAGAGGGAGGTATCTGTATTTAAACTACGGGCCTAATTATGCCAAACCACCAAACTTCTGGGTTTTACCCCTTAATCCCCAACCTTAGACACCGATTTGGCAAGAGTCAAACTCTAATCAACTTTTCCCTTAGGTTAGTCTTCTATATGTGTCTGTGATGTCCCTAGGGCCAACATCTACTCAATTTTATTTAGGCTTGGGTTAGTGAGTGAGGAGATTATTTGTGGGCTAAGGGAGGGTAATGACGTCCTCACCTTATCTTGTTTATAAGACAAACCCTTAAGATTGATTGTGCAAAGTGTGCACGATATAGAAAAGTAACATTCAATAAGCAAATAACCACTCAAGAATGTTTCCTAAACTATATGCTATACATACGTACCTTTTGCTCCAGCACTCTTCAACAGTAATATAAAATGTAAACGAATTAGACACGCGCCTAAATGCAAAGTCTAAACTGTTTTTAGCATTTAACAAACATCATTTTACTATTGAGATTAGAAAGTATGTACAGTAAGTTAATCAAGAAAATAAATAGCTGCAGAAATTTAGCTTTGCAATCAGCCAACCTGTAAAAATACAGGTTAGTAGTTCACTCAGATTGCCACTAGAATGGAACAAATCTGAGGGCTTCTGGGCTCTGCTTTCTTGAGTAGAGTTCAGGGCCACTTATATGTCCACTCAGCAAAAATTTTCTTATTGTTAAACTTATACACCAAGAACAAAGAGGAAGGTTAACCAAAATTATAAACTTAAATGAGAATTACCTACTATCCCTCACCAGCAATGGCGCCAAAATTTGATTGAGTTAAAATCTGCACACAGAAAATATAGAATTTTAGAACTTAAGATAGAAGTTCAAGTTCTCAATACTACCATGACAGTAAGTGGCTATGCGGGTCGTGATCAACAAGGAGGGACTAGCGATGGAAGTTTTTTTAGCAAGTTCTCTTTTAACTTACAATCAATAGTTAAATATCTTCTTTTAGTTCTTTAAAAGAAAAGAAAAATAGGTTAAAGTTAAGTTAGGAAAGAAGTGGTAGATTGAGAAGGTGGAGAAAATGGAAGATTGATTTATACAATGAAATTTAAAAGATTGAATAAAATGGTTGGGAGATTGTGGTGATCTAAACTAAAGAATTAGAAGAAAAGAAAGAAAATCTAAAAGAAAAACTTACCTCCTCTGGTTGATGATTTACTTGAAAACATTGCATGTTTTACCTTGCTTCGGAGGCGATCAACGCATAACCAATAAGATTGAGCTCAGTCCCCATTTGCATTACATCATCAAGACGAACAAGAATGAAATGATACGGAATCTTGAGGAGAACATCATCATGAAATATCGGTAGCACTCACACAAATATGGCTATACTGATGCTTCTAGGTTCACTTGGACATTCAACAAAAGTAAAAGAGGAAAAGTAAAAAAAAGAAAAAGAACATATAAATAAAGAAAAGCATAAAGATGTTACCTTTGATTGCTTGTAGAAACTATGAAAGAAAAGAGGAGGTTACATCGGTGTCACTCTCAACATAAGTCTCTCTTTTTTACTTACATGAATCTCAGTCTAACCTATGCTTACAAATAAATAAAAATTATATAAAATGAAAATAAAAACCTACACTAAAAGAATGAAAAATTGGCCTAAAAATCTATCTTTGCTTCATCGTCCTCTGTAGTCTCTGAAAACCCAGTATTTTATAGGCAAAAACCAAGTGAGGGAGAACGTACGAATATAGGGGGAGCAAACGCTCCCCCAATAGACACAACAAAGCCGAAGAAATGCAGCTTTGGCCGCATTTTCGCGGCCAGGTTATGGCCAGGTGGCCACACCCAGGGGTGGAAATCCCTGATTCCACGATATGATTTTATCTCTTGCTGGATTTACAGTTTTGGGTCTTAGATTTGATAAAACCTCCTTTGATCTTCGACTTTAACCAATTGATTTGTAAAGATCTTATTTTAACTCTTGTTCAACTGGTTTTATCTTCTCTGATTTGTCCTGATCTTTGATTTGAATTAATTCTGAATTAAATCAGAATTTTGATGGGCTTTTGGGCTCGTTTCTGTTCCCTCTCCTTTAGTAATGGGCTTGTATATAAATTAGACAATAAATAAAATTAAAAATAGAGTTTATTATATAATATATGAGAATGTGATAATAAATATGCAATATCAGCGACCGATCACTTGATGTGCTCCCAGAAGATCTACTAGAACTTCCGCCAGATCGAAACGTCGAGTATGCAATAAAAGTCATTCCGAATACGACCCCAATTTCTAAGGCACCGTATCGAATGGCACTTGTGGAGCTAGCAGAATTGAAGAAGCAGTTGAAAGAGTACTTGAATAAGGGATTCATCAGACCCAATGTTTCACTGTGGGGAGCTTCGATGTTGTTAGTAAAGAAGAAGGATGGTAGTAAGAGAATCTGCATTGATTATCGAGAACTAAACAAGGTCACTATCAAGAACAAATATCCTTTGCACAGGATAGATGACTTATTCGATTAACTTAATGAAGCTAGGGTATTCTCGAAGTTAGATCTCCGGTCTAGATATCATCAGCTGAAGGTGAAGAAGGAGGACATTCTGAAGATGGCCTTTAGGACTCATTACGGTCATTATGAGTTTCTAGTGATGCCATTTGGAGTGACCAATGTTCCAACAATTTTTATGGACTTGATGAATAAGGTTTTCTCTCCGTTCTTAGATAAACTTGTGGTCATATTCATTAATGATATTATAATTTATTCTAAGAATGAAGAGGAGCATGTAGAACACTTGAGGATTGTGTTGAAGACCCTTTAGCAAGAGAAGCTCTATGCCAAACTGAGTAAGTGTGAGTTCTGGGTGAAGAGTGTGGCATTTCTGGGACATATTGTTTCAAGAGAAGGCATCTTAGTAAATTCGAGCAAGGTTCAGGTGGTGAAAGATTGGCCACTTCCAAAGTCAGCAACTAAACTTTGGAGTTTTTTGGGATTAGCTGGATATTACCGGAGGTTCGTGCAGGACTTTTCAAAAATTATCAGACCTCTGACCAATCTTACCAGAAAAGGGGGAAAGTATGCATAGACAGCAGAGTGTGCCAATGATTTTTAAGAGTTGAAGAACAAATTGATTTCGGCTCCAATCTTGAAGATGCCTGACGGGACTGGAGGTATGGTCATATATAGCAATGCATCGGGACGAGGACTGGGCTGTGTACTAATGCAGCATGGACATGTGATAGCCTAAGTATCCAAACAATCAAAGCCACATGAGAAGAATTATCTTACGCATGACCTGGAACTGGCAGTAGTAATTTTTGCCTTGAAGATTTGGAGACACTATTTGTTCGGTGATCAAGTGCTAATTTACACTGACCATAAGAGTTTGAAGTATGTCTTCACTCAAAAGGAGCTAAACATGCGACAAAGGCAGTGGCTAGAGTTGATGGCCGATTATGACATTGATCACGATATCACCCTGAGAAGGTCAATGTAGTACCGGATGCTTTAAGCAGGAAGCCTGGAGCTTGTATGGTGATGCAGATTACTCAGCAAAAAGAATTGCTTGAGGAGATGAGACAGATGGAACTGATAGTAACATGGAGGACTAATGCTTCCAGACAGTAGATGACTTTGCAATTTCAGTCAACCTTATTAGAGAAGATCAAGGAGGCTCAAAGTGGAGACCTTAAGATACAAGAATTCAAAATCAAGTAGAGACTGGACTGAGGACGGATATGCAGATCCATGGAGATGGTACATTCCGTTTTGGTGACAGAATTTGTGTACTGAAAGGAGATGTTCGATAAGAAGTTTTATCTGAAGCTCATAACTCAACATATTCCATACATCCAGGGGGACGAAGATGTACCAAGACCTGAAGCAGCGATTCTGGTGGCACGGAATGAAGAAAGAGATTGCTTATCATGTAGCAAAGTGTCTGCTGTGTTAACAAGTAAAGGCAGAACATCGAGGATGACTGGACTCCTTCAACCTTTATTGATTCCAGAGTAGAAATAGAGCACATCACTATGAATTTCGTCATTGCATTGCCCCGCAGTCCAAAGGGAACAATGCAGCATGGATTATAGTCGACCGCCTCATGAAGTCAACTCACATCATCCCATTCAGACTGGGGTAGTCAACGGAGCTTTTAGCAGAGAAGTATCTGCAGGAGGTAGTTCAACTGCATGGTTCAGCATCATGTCCGACAGAGATACCAGTTTCTATCTCACTTTTGGAGAAGTCTTCAAGAGAGCCTTGGGACACGACTGAAGTTTAACACAGCATATCATCTGTAGACTGATGGGCAATCGGAGCGGACGATCCAGATTCTTGTGGACATGTTGAGAGCTTGCATGCTAGACTTCAAGGGGTCATGGGAAGATCATCTGCATTTAATAGAGTTTTCCTACAACAGTAGCTACCAGTCCAGTATAAAGATGGAACCATTTGAAGCATTGTATGGCAGAAAATGCTGGTCTCCTTTGTGCTAGGACAGCATTGGTGAAAGAAGGTTGTTGACCGGAGGTGATCCAGTAGACAGTGAAGAAGGTTAAAATCATCTGGGAGCGTCCCAAAGTAGCTCAAGACAAATAGAGGCGATGGGCAGACTTGGATAGAAGACCACTAGAGTTTGAAGTTGGAGATTTTGTATTCTTGAAGATATTTCCAACGAAGGGAGTAATCAGATTTGGTAGCTAAGGGAAGCTGAGTCTAAGGTTCATCGGTCCTTTTGAGATTCTAAAGCGAGTGGGAGAAGTGGCATACCGTCTAGCATTACCCCATCTTTGGATGGTGTGTATGAGCTCTTTCATGTATCTCAGTTGAGAAAGTATGTCCAAAATGACATTCATATTTTGGACCATTCCGAGTTAAAGCTTAGGCCGGATATCACCTACACTGAGAGACCTATGGCTATTCTGGATAGAACCACCAAAGTTTTGAAGAATCAAACCATTCCACTGGTTCTAGTGTCTTGGGGTAGGCGTTCTCCGAGAAAAACGACATGGGAACGAGTGGACACCATCCGCGACTATTATCCTCATCTTTTTCCATGATAGGTATTTTTCTACTTCCTGAATTTCATTTCAAGGACGAAATTTTCTTGTTAGGTGGGTATGATGTAATATCCATGTTCATTAGTACCATAGTAAATACTATGTAATAATTTTATATTATAATTATTAAAGTGGTTAACAATTGTTTAATAAAAGAAAGAAAAAGAATTGAAATGAAATAAATTGGGATTAGACCAAAACCCATGTAAGATAGCTTATCATTTAAAAATAAAATGAAAATAAAAAATTTCATATTTTTTGCTAAAACCAAGTTTTGAACCCAAGCACCTAGGCCCAAAAGCCTAACAACTTTACCAAGAGGCTACACTTATTTATGGTGTTTACTCTCACACTTTTTTTATTTAACCCCACTACAATAACTTCAACTCCCCCACTTTCTCCCACTCTTTCCAACTTCTCCTCCATCTTATCTCCCACTTGTTTCCACTCTCTACAACTTCCTCTAACCTTAAGGCATGAATTCAGAGTGAGATTATAGGTAGGGGCATTTATATATTCACTATTCATCTTTACAAAACTCTAAAACAAAGAGAAAAAAAGAAAAGAATACCCTACTCTCTATACCTTCTCCTCTCATTTCACCTCCTCAAACCCAACTAGAAGAAGATCAGAGCCTTGCTGGACATGGAGTGGACTTATTCAGACTGAAGGGAAGCGTTTCCGGTAAGTAAATCTCAAACTATGAGATTTTATTTTCGTTTAGGCATTTCATCGAACTGGTTGTGTACATTAGTTAATAGCTTTAATTTCACCATGAAAAACGTATACTAAAATCCCAATAAAATTATGTAGAACTCCTGAGACATGCCCCTTAATTATCATAATTTTTAAATAATTTTTAAGATTTATTTAAGCGAAAAAAGAAAAAAACTGTGCACTATGCACAGTGCACAGCACAGTGCAGACCAGGCCGGCCAGGCCTGGTCAGGCCCAGCCTGGCTGGGCCAGGTCTGTGCACAACACAGACCCTTCGCAGACCTGGGTTCGGGTCTGTGCTTCACAGATCTGTCTGGTTTACAGACCCGAACGTGCCCCATTATTAAAAAAAAATTACAGAAAAGAAAAATAAAAAAAGAACAAATAAAATAAAATTCTGAAATTTTATTGTAGCAAAACATTGTAGCAATAATACTGTAGCAGACCTAAATCCAGACTCAGATTCAGACCCAATACTTTAGCAAACCTGTTACTGTAGCTAACAGACCCGTTATTTTAATTGATTTTAAGCTTAAATTAATTCAGAAAACTCTAGAAAATTCAGAAAAATTCGAGAAAAATTTTGTAAAGTCAAAAACTGAAATATGACTCTATAAAATTATTTTTTATAATCATATCACTTAGAATTGTACAAAATTAAATATTTCTTTTAATTATTATTTAAATTGAATGTAGATTACCAAGTTAATTTGCAAATTCTATATTCGGATTCGTGATGATCTCAAGTGAGTGTTTTTAACTATTTCTGCTTGAGTATAATTTATCACTATAAAATTTTATAATTTATGCATTTATTTATTAAAAAGGCAATTGTTTAATTGTTAATTTAGAATTTCAAGCATGTAAAATGGTTAGAAAATTGTAATGTCCATGAAATAATTTTAGTGATATGTTTTTGCTTTGTAATGTTTATTTGTTTCCTGCATGTAACCATTTTATATGTTGTATATAAATAAATATAAATTTTAAAAATAATATTATGGAATTATTAAATGGTTGTTTTTGAGAAAATGGATTAAAAATAAATATTAATACAAAAAATCTAAAAAATTAGATAAATCATCTTAAATATTATATTGGATTAACTTATGATAATTGAATGGTTATGCATGTATATCATATGAAATTAAAGAATTTGTGTTACCGAAATTACTGAAAAAATACTGTTACCATGTATACTTTGATATGCACACTGATATTGATTGAGTCCAGTTATTTAGATAACATTGACATATAAATACTTTCACTGGGTGAAAAAATTGATAGAGGAGACAATATTAGTATTTTGGGTGGTCTTGGATATAGGTTGCGCAACCGAAATGAGGGTTCCACTGTAGGGTTCCCAGAGATGACTGACATCCATCTGATATTACTACTGTTGCTATTACTATTACTGAGTACCTAGCGGTGTTGGTCCCGAGATGATGCCAAGTGTGGATCTAAAATACAATGTCAACACTCACACAAGAATATTAGTGTTAAAGAAATAAACGTACTTGCAATACGGAAAATAAATCACAGAAAATTTAAGCAAACGCAAACATGAGTGATTTATCCTGATTCGGTCCTTCGTGACCTACATCCAGTCTCCAAGCCACCCGCTTGAGATTTTCCTTTATCATTTGACTTTGTACGCCCAAAATCAATACCTTGTATCCTACTTGACAAATCCCCTTTGCCAAATGTATACAACTCTTCTTACAACAAGAAGACCACAACACCTTGTACAACTTCTCTTCTAATACCAAGAAGACGCTCTTGTACAATGCTCCTCTTTGAGTGATTACAAATGATCCTATAAGCCTTGATTCAGTATGTGATCGTGGACAAGGGCTATTATAGGTTGACTTTCAGAAATCTTCACTTTAGAGTAAAAATTTGGTGAAGAAATCAAAAGTGGGAACAGTTTTAAGATAACCAGAATCTTGGCAAGATTTTTGGTTAGAAAACTATATATTTTAATTGGTATTTTTAGCCTAAGATAACAACCTTATTTATAGCTGAACTCTATAGTTAGTTAGGGTAGTTATTAGGACAAATTTGAATGTTTAAACGTTGGACAACGTTAAAGGAAATACCAAAAAACAGAAACTGTCCAACAGTCAGAAACTGCCATTAGTCAACTTGAGATATGAGGTTAGTCGACTAGGGTAGGCAAATTTCTCAAGGTTAGTCGACTATAGAAAAGACCAAGTCGACTAGGTCAAGTTGAAATTAAAAGACAAGTTTCTGAAAACTGAAACTAGTCGACTAGACTTAAGGGATTAGTCAACTACAACATCTATTAGTCGACTATATAAACTATTAAGTCGACTAACAGTGACAAACAGAGAGTTGGGATTTTCAGGACAAATACTAGTCGACTATAAAGTTTTGTCAAGTCGACTATAGTTGGTATTAGTTGACTAGACCTTTTTATAAGTCGACTAATATACTATGATGTGTGTGTGTGTCAAGACTTTTAACATGCTATCAACAATTACAATGCACATCATTATCAACTCTCTTTGGGAAGTCTTGATCATATAGAACTCTTGAATAGGCTTGAGATAGAGCTCAATATGATATGGCTTCACAAATGTATCATCAAAAGCAAGTTCCAACATTCTTCCCCTTTTTGATGATGACACTTTGTATGCACGAATACTCCCCCTGCAGAAAATAAGTTATATGTTCTCCTTCTACAAAAAATGGGTTATAACAGTTATAGAAACATTTGTGTTCTCTCCCTGCAACAAATATATCATAACATGTATATATATGATAAATGTTTGAAGTATTGTTCTTATCAAACTTCTTATATGGTACCTGAAAGATAAACATCAGATGGTACCAATCATAAGAGCAAAGCATTAACCTTTAGGAGACCAAACTCAATTTGAATTTGGTTTCCACCTGTTAGTATACACATAATTGCATGAATTACATATATCATGTATGTATGATGCAATATAAGTATTTTTGTCAAAAATGCTTAAGTTTTTAGGAATCCATATAAACTTATTCTTAATTCTTTTTGAAATATTATCAGACTTTCTTTTCACAAAAGAATTATATGGATTACTAACATATGAAGATTTTTAAAAAAAATCTAAGACCATAATGATTATGGGACATCTTTTGATATGATAACAAATCATTCAACTTTTCTTTTTCTTGATTAAATTTAGTCACATTTTTCAAAATCTCTTCATATTTTATTTTGAAAACTGACATGTTTTTATGTACCACAGAAATTCTTTCATTTAAAGACATAGTTTCCTTTTTAGGCAAAATATTTTCTTTTATAAAATTCTCATTATCTTTTTTCAATGATGATATCACTTTTTCAAAATCATCTTTTTGAGAATTTATAGAAGAAACTTAAGAGACATAACATGAATTTTCTTTGAAAAGTTTTTCATTTTCCTTTAATAAAACTTTATTTTTCATTTTTTTCATTCTTTAGATCATTGAATAATTCATGGAATGCATCTAAAAGTTTAGTATATTGTACCTCATCTTCTTCTAGCGCCATGTAACAGATGTTGGCATGTTCAGTGGTTTCTTCTTCATCAGAGGAAGAGGAATCACTATTTTTCCATGATGCTTGGTAGTCTTTCTTCTTTCTGAACTTTTTGCTCTTGAATTTACCTTTATTTTTGAGCAATGGACAATCCTTTCTCATATGACCTATTTTATTGCAATTAAAACATTTAAATTTATCTTACTTCAAGAATCTTCTGAATTTTCTTGAAAGCATTGCCATCTCCTCTTCATCGTCATCTGAATTGTCCGTATCTGAGGATGCATGGAAGGCAAGTTCTTTCTTCTTTGAGAGAGATTGTTGTTCATCCTTCTTTTTTTCTTCGAGTTGCACTTCATATGCCATTAGATTACCAATAAGGTTTTCTAATGTCATTGTTGAGAGATCATTCGCTTCTTCTATTGCAGTTGTCTTCTTCTCCCAATCTGGTGTGAATGCTCGAAGGATCTTGCGAACTCTTTTGACTTGGGTATATTCCTTTCCAAGGGATGCTAAGGAATTGGTTATGTCAGTGAATCTTGTAACTATTTCTGAGATGGTTTCATTCTCCTTCATTTTGAATAGTTCAAACCTGTGGACAAGAACAGAAATTTTAGATTCCTTAACCTTATTTGTGCCTTCATGTGTTACCTGGAGAGTGTGCCATATTTGATTTGCAGAAGTGGCTATTGACACACGGTTGAATTCTTCTTTGGTTAAGGCACAGAATAAAGCATTCATCGCTTTGGCGTCAAGGTTCGCATTCTTCTTTTGATCATCACTCCAAGTGTTGTAGTAGTTATTGGCTTGGTATACGGTGCTTCTACGATATTCCAAAGTTCGTAGTTGAGCGATTGCAAGTAGATATTCATTCTACACTTCCAATAGTTATAGTTAGATCCGTCAAATAGCAGTGGACGTTGTGTAGAATGTCCTTCTTTGAATTGTGACGAAGGGAACTCTGTTGCCATCCTTGTATGTTGTTGACTGGGTATACAGGGCTCTGATACCAATTGTTAGTCCCGAGTTAATGCCAAGTGTGGATCTAAAATACAATGTCAACACTCACAGAAGAATATTAGTGTTAAAAAAATAAACGTACTTGCAATACGGAAAATAAATCACAGAAAATTTAAGCAAACGCAAACACGAGTGATTTATCCTGGTTCGGTCCTCGTGACCTATATCCAGTCCCCAAGCCACCCGCCTGAGATTTTCCTTTATCCTTTGACTTGTACACCCAAAATCAACACCTTGTATCCCACTTGACAAATCCCCTTTGCCAAATGTATACAACTCTTCTTACAACCAAGAAGACCACAATACCTTACCACAATACCTTGTACAACTTCTCTTCTAACACCAAGAAGACGCTCTTGTACAATGCTCCTCTTTGAGTGATTACAAATGATCCTATAAGCCTTGATTCAGTATGTGATCATGGACAAGGGCTATTATAGGTTGACTTTCAGAAATCTTCACTTTGGAGTAGGAATTCATTGAAGAAATAGAAAGTGGAAATAGTTTTCAGAGAACCAGAATTTTGGCAAGATTTTTGGTCAGAAAACTATATATTTTAATTGGTATTTTTAGCCTAAGATAACAACCCTATTTATAGCTGAACTCTATGGTTAGTTAGGGTAGTTATTAGGATAAATTTGAATGTTTAAACGTTTGATAACGTTGAAAGAAATACCAGAAAATAGAAACTATCCAACAGTCAGAAACTGCCATTAGTCGACTTGAGATATGAGGTTAATCGACTAGGGTAGGCAAATTTCTCAAGGTTAGTCGACTATAGAAAAGACCAAGTCGACTAGGTCAAGTTGAAATCAAAAGATAAGTTTCTGGAAACTGAAACTAGTCGACTAGACTTAAGGGATTAGTCGACTACAACATCTATTAGTCGACTATGTAAACTATTAAGTCAACTAACAGTGACAAACAGAGAGTTGGGATCTTTCAGGACAAATGCTAGTCGACTATAGAGTTTTGTCTAGTCAACTATAGTTGGTATTAGTCGACTAGACCTTTTTATAAGTCGACTAATATACTATGATGTGTGTGTGTGTGTCAAAGCTTTTAACATGCTATCAACAATTACAATACACATCATTATCAACTCTCTTTGGGAAGTCTTGATCATGTAGAACTCTTGAATAGGCTTGAGATAGAGCTTCATATGATATGGCTTCACAAATGTATCATCAAAAGCAAATTCCAACAAGCGGGACGGGCCTGGTTCAGCGCCAGGCATCTGGGGTCATAGTCCCGGGTATGTATGGGACCCACTGAAAGCACAGAACCCGTCTCTATCTATCAATTTCAAATAACAACATTCAATAATATACATCTGATGATAAATTACAGTATATAAATTATAGTAGGCATGTAAATGTTAAACTGTTAACATATATTACATTCACGCATATTTATCTTATATTTTCTGATATAATGAATGTTATGATATTAGTGATGTCTTGAGTTCTATATATGTACATGTTATTGCATTCTTTCCCTTTTTTTACCACTCACTAAGTCGCTTATTGATGACCCTGAGTTTGCTTGCTCAGATCTAGGTTCAGAAGTACCTCAGACTAGGAGTACTTTGAGCACGTGGCAGAACTTCAGGGCTAGTATTTCATCCAGTTTTAGTTGTGAGAATCTTATGTTTTATGTACTTTGTTGCAAATTTTTGTGCCATTTTGTACTTGTGTAATAAAACCGGAATACATAATAACTTTATTGTATTGAACTTTCTTATATTAAGGCTTAGGGTATTAAGAATAATCCGTAGCCGGCTCTTGTCTAGTACCCGCAATCGGGTATTTTGGTTAGTGGGGCATGACATAAATAAAGAAGTACAACATGATCTGATAGAAACTGAAGATTTTGAAGTTCCTATTAAAAAACAAAAAGGCTCGAAACTCTGTGATCTTAACGATAGCAATATAGTTTAAGGTAATCTTGATCTAGACAACTCTAACTGGTTGATTGTCCACAGGAGGTACAATGCAGACTTTGACCACAAGCTAATCAGCCGGGTCAGGGTAAGATTGGTGGGAGGTATCCGCGCAAAATGAGCCTAATTAAGCAAAACCACCAGCCTTCGGGGTTTTTCCCCTCAATCCTTGTCCTTAGACACTTATTTGACAGGGTCAAATTCTAACACCTTCCCCCTTAGGATAATCTCCTAATGAGTTCGAGATATCCCTAAAGCTAATATCTATTAGATTTTAAGTTAGACTTAGGCTGTGCGTGCTTGGAGATAGTTTGTGCACTAAGAAAGAGTAATGACTTTCTCATCTTATCTTGTTTTAGGTTTTGCCCTTAAGATTGATTGTACAAAGTATGCAGGATATAGAAAAGTAATATTCAACAAGCAAATAATCACTCAAGAATGTTTTCTAAATTATATGCTATGCATACGTACCTTGTCTCCAACTTTCTTCAACAGTAATTGTAAAAGAAACGTAATTAGACAAATGCCTAGAATGTAAGTCTAAACATTTTAAACAATTGGCAATCAATCAGATTACCATTGGATTAAAAATAGGGTATGTGAATATCAGATATAGTAGAAATAACACACAAAAAATATATTTTTGTAAAGCAATATGTCCTGCAAAAAAGAGTTTTAGTAGCCCAAAAAATTTTAAGCTTTTGCGCTGCAATTTTTTGAAATTTTATTTCCTACTTTCTAGATAGGGGCACAGAATAGCAAGTCTTCTCCTGCAATGCTTGAGCGCTAAAGTTAATTTTTTGATAGCCCTGAAATAAGACACCAAACTTGTTAGAAAATAATTACATCGTTCCCTCCCAGGCAACGACGCCAAAAATTGATTGCAAGTAAATGCAGTGAGAATTACGGTCTAGTTTTGGGCTAACGGGTCGAGTCCACGAGGAGGAATGCGATGAAAGTTTTTTGATGTTTTGTTTCAAAAGCAAAGAATGGTGTCGGTATTTTTTTTTTTGTTGAAAAGAGAATGGAGAGTAGGGAAGTGATTTAAAGAAAAATTGAAAACTTAGAGAAGGCTTTGGAAAAAATAATCCTTAAAAAAGACTTGAAGAGTGGTTGGTTATTTGTTTTAGTATATGAAAAAGATCTGGGCTTACTATTCTTACTACTCAACAGTATATTCCTCTCTTAAAAATCTCAGTGCCTCAACTTGATCATAGGCAAAACTTGAGCTTGAGTTTCAAAAGTCTTAAGTAAAGCAAATAAGATTATTTAGAAAAGTTAACTCTTTTTTTTAAGAATTCATCTTGAACTGAATGTTAAATCATCAAGTTGTCCTTCAAGTATGAAATAAAAATAAGTTCAAGTGATTTTTAAAAATAAAAGTTTTAGAAATCCAAACCCATTCTCATTAGCCTTCAAGAACACTTGTTAGCCCAGAGGCCTTCCACTCTAGTTTTGATGATGATAACTCATGAAGTTATGTTTACTAATAATCTTGTGATGTTTAGTTTCAGATCCTTAAACAAGATATTAGTAGGTGATTAGCTTCAACAAAGGTGTTTTGGAGCTTCTCACATGGTGATTCAAGAGCCCGAGCATCAAGATCATATATAGCACTCGTTGGAGTCAAGCTCGGTGGATCACGATTTGGATCGAGTCAGCTTGAAGACGGAGTTCGTTAAGAAGACTTCGGTACTTAGTTTAGTTTATGTTTTAGATCTATGTGTAAAGATTAGATAGTGTGGTATGCTCAAGTTCACAACACACACACGTTTCATGTTTTGGTTTTCGATTTGGTTTAACCGATCTTGGTTTTTAAGAATAGATAGAGTCAAAACAAGTTTACATGGTTTCATGTATATTAGATTTGTTCTATATACATGTATGCTTCATATCTTAGATAAACTTATTTTGATATGCCTATTCATGTGTTTGGAATTTTGTATTTTAACAAAACATATTTTCGGATTTAATATCAAAAATATTGATATATATCTTTTCATGTATATTGGAGTATATCCATATACAACATGCTTAAAGTTGTTTAAATATCATGTTTTTGTATTTGGATGAGTTTTGGACAAAACGAATTTTCAATTCAAAAATCCAAGCTTTAAAAAATACAGTTTTTGGTTTTCAGCAAAATTTGTAAGTCACAAAAATGGTTCAAAAAGTTTGAAATTTGTGTTGAAATTTTTCACACATGTTTGCATATAAAAGTATTATACTGAACTTATTTTTGTGGATTTTTACAAGATTTTATGGGATTTAATTCGTAATTAAAAATCGAAATTTCAAGTTCTGAAAATCCCCTGCCAGGCTCTGGCGGTCGACCGTTTCGGTCGACCAGATCAAGAGCTGGTTGACCAGAGCGGTCGACCAGACATGCACAAGGATGTGCACTTGGCCGTATCAGTTGGCCGGTCGACCGAGCGGTCGACCGACTAAAGGCAACCCACTCTCGGGTTGCCCCGGTCGACGGAGCGGTCGACCGGCCAGAGAGCCATTGCTCTTTGGTTCAAGGCCCGGTCGAACGGGCGGTCGACCGGAAGGCTCAACGGTCAGAAATTCGACCGTTGGCCGGTCGACCGACCGGTCGACCGGAAGGCCATTATTGGCCTAGTCTGCTGCCAACGGGCAGAATTATTTTGGGGGTTATAAATACCCCCATTTGAGAGAGGTTTTCTCTAAGATTTTTAGAGTGAAAAATTCCAGATCTTTTCTTGTTTTAAGCAAAAAGTTTTGAGTTCAAAATTCCTATTCTCTATTTTATTTTAAAGTGTTTTTATTTCAAAGAAAATAGTCTTTTGGGAATTGGTTTTTGGTCTAAAAATTCTATATCTATTTGGTGTTTTTCCTAAGTGATTTTCTTTGATCAAAACACTTTGTTTTCCATATGTGAGCCATATCATTCTATCCTATCTATTAGGATCTTTATTTGTGGAAGAAGTTGTTTGTGGTTGAGATAGACCACCAGGTTGTAACCCTCCTTATTTGTGATATCCCACTTGTGTAGAGGTTGATTGTGAAGTGGTGATTGGCTCCCTCTAGTGAGAGGTGGAGATTGTGTTTGGCTCTCTCTAGTGAGAGGTGGATATTAGTTTTGTATCCCTCTT
The DNA here is from genome assembly GCA_038442645.1 of Agave tequilana. NCBI lineage: Eukaryota > Viridiplantae > Streptophyta > Magnoliopsida > Asparagales > Asparagaceae > Agave > Agave tequilana. Next base: position 189,342 of record JAVJIF010011035.1, on the reverse strand, counting down.
AGTGAAGAGGTGGCCCTCTTAGTGAAGAGGTGGATTGTGGTTGTTTGGCTAAGTGCCTACCCCTCTTATGTGAGGTGGTATTTGTATTGCCTCTAGTGAGAGGTTATATCGGATTGAAAGAGGAGTTGTGTACTCCCGGTTGTAGTTATCCCAAATCCTCAGTGGAGGTTCCCTGTGTGGGAGTCCTGTGTGGACAAGTTAGTGGATTGAAAATCCTTCTGGGTGAAGGCGGGGATGTAGAGCTAGGTGCTCAAACCTCGAAACAAATCTCATTGTTTGCGTTTAATCCATTGACTCTAACTCTCTGTTTATATTATGCCATTGCATCATTTCATATTGCTCATTCATATTATATGCTTGGCTTGTTTCTGTGTGCCTCACTTGTGCTTAACCACGAAAGCTTCATATAGCGCCTCAACTCTTATTCAGAGGAATCAAGAGGAGTTAGTCCAGAACCCTTCACCGGGAATTCGGCTACACTCGTTGGTTGCATTAAGTGTTGTTGCAATTTAGTTTTAATTTTCGCATTTAGTTCATTAGATTAGCCGTACACCTATTCACCCCCTCTAGGTGTACCTTCAATTGGTATCAGAGCTAGCTCCTAATATTTGGTTTAACCACCTAGGAGTGTGATCTTGGTTAGCTAATCTATCATTTACATTTGCACATTTATATTGTTTACACACACTCATGGATTGCTTGTCACCTCCCATGTTTGATGTCTCCAACATTGACATGTGAAAATTTAGGATGTCCATGTATTTGAAAACCCTAGGCTTGCATGTTTTCCTTGCCGCTATCAAGAAATCCTATCTTGGTAATAGCAATCATATAGAGGCCAATGCACAAGCCCTTGAGGCACTTAGAAGCACGCTTATTAATGAATATCTATGCTTAGTTTCTAACTGTAATTCCGCCTTTGCAGTGTGGAACACTTTGACCTCCTCCAAGCTTCAAGTGCCAATCCAACCAGAGGATGAATCTAGTGGAGAACCCGAGCAACATTGCTAAATGGTCCAAGGGAATGACTCCCTTGAGGTATATTCGGAATCTAAATTAGATAATGATGATGCTAGTTCTTCTTGTGATGAATATATTGATGCCAATGCCTTGAATGAAGAAGTATTTATCGTATGTGAAAAATTGTTAGAAAAATATGATCTTTTGAAAAAGAAGAGTTTTGAACTTAACAAAGAAAATAAGGATTTACGTTCAAAACTTAATTTGGTTTTGCAAGAGAAGGAAGAGATTTCAAGTGAACGTGACTCACTTAAATCTTAACTAGACCTTGCCCTAAAGGAAAATGAGTTTTTGAAAAATAGAAATGATTGTAATGATGTTTTGAAGAAAAATAAAGTTATATCTTCAAAACTTGATTTTGTTGTAAAAGAAAATGATTCTTTGAAAAACAAAATTGATTTGATTTCAAAAGATTTAGAAGTTTGTTTAAAGAAAAATGAATCTTTGAAAAATGATATAGATTCACATGTTTGGCATGCTAGTGTAACTTCACTTTCTAGCTCACCTATTGCATGTTCCACTTCTTCTAACATTGAAAATGATATAAACTTATTAAAGAAGAATATGGATTGTTTGGGCTCCACTTTGAGCCATTGTGCCAAGAACCATACACACTTGGAATTCATGTTTCGCAAGAAACAAATTCCATCTATGTATGCACACAAACCACGGCATACAAATGCTCCTCACGTTCATGTACATAATACTATGTATGCTCATGTGTACACTTGTACACATTGTGGACGTAAGGGCTACCTTGCTAAATTTTGTTATGATAGAATGCATGATTCAAATTTAGCAACTAAATTTGTTTGAGTTTGGAAAGGAACTAACCCCCATGGACCCAAAAGAGTGTGGGTACCAAAGACCACCCCTATGCTATTTGATGTAGGTGTGGGCTTTTGCATGACGTGAGAGTTATGGTGCCTTGAGGTGGATGCGTTCCGAGCTTAAAGAGGACTATTTAGATGCATCACTTTCAAGGGGAGTTTGCTGGAAAGACCGCCTTGTTTTGGAGACATGGAGAATTGCCCTTATTGGTTTGGTAACTATCCCTTACTCCTCATTTATATTTACATGCTTTTCATATTGTTGATTTTTTTTAGCATGTCATATTTTAATGTTCATTGTGCCATATGCCATGTTTATTAGATTAGTGATATACATGTTTAGTTATTTGAGACACCTATGTTAATATAGATTTATATCTTTGTGATCTCACATTTGTTTTAACTAATATGTATGTTCTTAATCTATACATGTGCATATACATTATGATCATATATATGTTTATTAGTTTTGTTTGGTACTTCATGCTTTGACTACTTGTTTAAATGTTAGTTTTCATTAAGACTAGGATATATACTTGTACATATAGTGAGCCACAAATAAATCATTATATGTTTGTGCATGAACGCTCATTTGTACCCATTAGATGTACTAGTATAATCTAGTTTTGATGATTCATACATTTGACTTGTATTCCCATTTTGCACATATTTTTCATGTTTGTGTTTTTAACTTCTTGTATATATCTATCTTGTCCAAACTATTAGTTATACATATACATCCTTGAGCCACTTGCCTTCATGCATATACATTTGTGGACTCGTTTATTTTTGGATATGTATGTATACTTTAATTTGTATATGACATACATATACCTTAAAGAATTCTAGTTTTGATGATTTTCATGTTTTTAAGGAATTTTGAGCTTAATTGACTATTTTCGTGATAATGTGTTTCACATAACTTGTACACTCACTTCATTTAAATATTTTCTCATGATTTTGTTTTCATGAGTACAATTTGTGCTTTATAGACCATTGAGTGTTTAATGATCATGTGATTTATATGTTTTTCATGAAATATATTTTTGTTTTATTCCTTACTTGAAGGATTTCGTACTAGTTTACAAATTTTTCATATAACTAGTTCGTATTCTTTATATGGTAGAATTTTCAAACAACTTTATCTTCAAGCCTATTTTTGAAAATCCCTACCCATTTATGGGCGGACGGATGGGAGACCATGCTTTGTATGCCTACTGAAAATCTTTTATCTTGAGCATGTAAAAGGTGATAATTATGAGTTATATACTTGATTTACATTGTTAGTTTCAATTGTTATCTCAATTGATATTTATTTTGTATATACTCATATTTTGTTTTCTATATATGTGTGCTTCATTTCATATAATATCAATTCCTATTGGTATTGTCTTTTCCATAAATATATATGTTTTGAAAATCAAGCACAATCAATTACATATATTTATACTTGATTGTCAAGATATTTACATGTTTAAAGTACAAAGTTTGTTTATGCTAAGCTTGAATCAAACCCTTATTTTCAATTGGTATCTCAATTGATGTTTTAATAAGCTTATGCATTATTTTTTAAATTGGTATTTTTATTGGTATCAAAAATGTGAAATAATCCTCAATATCTTTATTGGTATCAATATGATTCTATTTTTGATTAAAATTCAAAATTTGTAATGTTTATTTACAATTGATATCTTAAAATTTGATTTACTAAGATATCTCAAAATTTTGTTTTAATAAGAAAATTAAAAATGTTTTGATTTCTATTGCCTATATGCAAGGGGAGCTTAACATCTCTTCTACATATAGATTCATGTTGAGTGTATCTTATATTGAGGAGCTTGACAACTCTTCTTTATATAGTACACGTGTGTAGGGGGAGCTTCACATCTCCTCTTATGCATTGCATATTATGTGTTATGTGAATTAGGGCTTGTCATCTTTTCTTCATATAATGCATGTATGTAGGGAAGTTAACTTAGCGTCTTCCTCTTCATGAATGTATATTGCATATATCTTTTATTGATTTGAGTTCACATCTTCGTGGGGGAGAATATTATTTTTGTGTTTACTTTAACCCCTTTGTTCATGATTGACAAAAAGGGGGAGAAGTATTTCAGTATATATGCATGTTTTGGAAAAGATTTCTTGTTTATGCATATTATTTGTTCTGCAAAAAGGAGAAAAGAATTTGATGTGTTTCATGCTTGTTTATGCATGTTTATCTCCTTATATGTGCATACATGTTTGTTTAGATTCATGTGCTTCATTTCCATATATTATTATTTATTGTGATGCATGAGTTAAGGGGGAGCTTCTTTGAAGCTTTACTTTAATCCATGCATATATAATTCTATGAGTTTTGTCATTATCAAAAAGAGGGAGATTATTGGCCCAGATGCCTTCCACTCTAGTTTTGATAATGATTAACTCATGAAGTTATGTTTGCTAATAATCTTGTGATGTTTAGTTTCAGATCCTTAACCAAGATATTAGTAGGTGATTAGCTTCAATAAAGGTGTTTTGGAGCTTCTCACATGATGATTCAAGAGCCCGAGCATCAAGATCATATATAGCACTCGTTGGAGTCAAGCTCGGTGGATCACGGTTTGGATCGAGTTGGCTTGAAGACGGAGTTCGTCAAGAAGACTTCGGTACTTAGTTTAGTTTATGTTTTAGATCCATGTGTAAAAATTAGATAGTGTGGTATGCTCAAGTTCACAACACACACACGTTTCATGTTTTGATTTTCGGTTTTGGTTTAACCGATCTTGGTTTTCATGAATAGATAGATTCAAAACAAGTTTACATGATTTAATGTATATTAGATTTATTCTATATACATGTATGCTTCATAACTTAGACAAACTTATTTTGATATGCCTATTCATGTGTTTGGAGTTTTGTATTTTAACAAAACATTTTTCGGATTTAATATCAAAAACATTGATATATATATCTTTTCATGTATATTGGAGTATATCCATATACAACATGCTTAAAGTTGTTTCAATATCATGTTTTTGTATTTGGATGAGTTTTGGACAAAACGAATTTTCAATTCAAAAATCCAAGTTTTAGAAAATACAGTTTTTAGTTTTTGGCAAAATTTATAAGTCACAAAAATGGTTCAAAAAGTTTGAAATTTGTGTTGAAATTTTTCACACATGTTTGCATATAAAAGTATTACACTGGACTTATTTTTGTGGATTTTTAGAAGTTTTTATGGGGAATTAATTTGTAATTAAAAACCAAAATTTCAAGTTCTGAAAAATCTCCTGCCAGGCTCTGGCGGTCGAACGTTCCGGTCGACTGGACCAGGAGCCGGTCGACCGGAGCGGTCGACCGGACATGCACAAGGATGTGCACTTGGCCGTATCAGTTGGTCGGTCGACCGAGCGGTCGACCGACTGAAGGCAACCCACTCTGGGGTTGCCCCGGTCGACCGAGTGGTCGACCGGCCAGAGAGCCGTTGCTCTCTGGTTCAGGGCCCGGTCGACTGGGCGGTCGACCGGAAGGCTCAACGGTCAGAAATTTGACCGTTAACCGGTCGACCGGCCGGTCAACCTGAAGGCCATTATTGGCCTAGTCTGCTGCCAACGGGCAGAATTATTTTGGGGGTTATAAATACCCTATTTGAGAGAGGTTTACTCTAAGATTTTTGAGTGAAAAATTTCAGATCTTTTCTAGTGTTTTAAGCAAAAAGTTTTGAGTTCAAAATTCCTATTCTCTATTTTATTTTAAAGTGTTTTTATTTCAAAGAAAATAGTCTTTTGGGAATTGGTTTTTGGTCTAAAAATTCTATATTTATTTGGTGCTTTCCCAAGTGATTTTCTTTGATCAAAACACTTTGTTTTCCACACTTGAGCCATATCATTCTATCCTATCTATTAGGATCTTTATTTGTGAAAGAAGTTGCTTGTGGTTGAGATAGACCACCAAGTTGTAACCCTCCTTATTTGTGATATCCCTCTTGTGTAGAGGTTGATTGTGGAGTGGTGATTGGCTCCCTCTAGTGAGAGGTGGAGATTGTGTTTAGCTCCCTCTAGTGAGAGGTGGATATTGGGTGTGTATCCCTCTTAGTGAAGAGGTGGATTGTGGTGGTTTGGCTAAGTGCCTACCCCTCTTGTGTGAGGTGGTGTTTATGTTGCTTCTAGTGAGAGGTTGTATCGGATTGAGAGAGGAGTTGTGTACTCCCGGTTGTAGTTGCCCCAAATCTTCAGTGGAGGTTCCCTTTGTGGGAGTCCTGTGTGGACAAATTAGTGGAATGGAAATCCTTCTGGGTGAAGGCGGGGACGTAGAGCTGGGTGCTCGAACCTCGAAACAAATCTCGTTATTTGCGTTTGATCCATTGACTTTAACTCTCTCTCTCTTTATATTGTGCCATTGCATCATTTCATATTGCTCATTCATATTATATGCTTGGCTTGTTTCTGTGTGCCTCACTTGTGCTTAACCATGAGAGCTTCATATAGCGCCTCAACTCTTATTCAGAGGAATCAAGAGGAGTTAGTCCAGAGCCCTTCACCGGGAATTCGGCTACACTCGTTGGTTGCATTAAGTGTTGTTGCAATTTAGTTTTAATTTTCGCATTTAGTTCATTAGATTAGCCGTACACCTATTCACCCCCCTCTAGGTGTATCTTCAACACTTTCAAAGAAGCAAGGCTTAGTTTAAGGCATTCATATGATTCCGTTGGGTTCTTTACATCAAAATCATTCAAAATAAGAGGGACCGAAGAGAGATAATAGTGAGCCAAGAAAAATAAATTTAGCTACGCATAATTAATATAAATCATGACATAGAAATGAAATGAAACATATCCGTGAATTAGAGAAAAAGAGAAGTCTTGATCCTTTATTGATGTCACTTCAAATTTAGATTACAATTACTCTTTTTCTCTCTCTCTCACTTGTATTTAGACTGAACTACAAATTAAAACAGAGATACAACTTCTTATTAACTATCTAACGAATAATGTAAACACTAAAAATAAAGAGAAAAACTTAAACAAGTCTCTGATCCCTCCTTCTCTGTAAAATGCAGTATTTATAGGGAAAAATCAAATGGCGGAGAGCGTACGAAGATAGGGGGAGCAAACGCTCCCCCAACCAACTCAACAAAGTCACAAAAATGCGGATTTGGCTGCGTTTCAGTGGCCTGGGTGTGGCCAGGTGGCCACACCTGGGGGTGCTGCTCCCTGGTTTCACGATATGCTTTTATCTTTTACTGGATTTGCAATTTTGGGTCTGGATTTGACAAAACCTCCTCTGATCTTCGGCTTTAACCAATTGATTTGTAAAGATCTAATTTTAACCGCTTGTTCAACTAGGTTTATCTTCTCTGATTTGCCCTGATTTTTCCTAATCTGTCCTGGTCTTTGATTTAAATTAATTCTGAATTAAATTAGAATTTTGATGGGCTTTTGAGCTCGTTTTTCTTCCCTTTCCTTTAGTAATGGGCCTGCATTTTATAAAGAAGAATATAAGACTAAATACTTGATTTATTAGACAATAATTATGAGAATGTGACATTATATATGCAATATACGTGACCAATCATCTGTCTGAGGGTGATAAGAAGTCCTAAATTTCAGAAAAGTTTCTAGATTTTCTTGGAGACTTTTCTAAAAATGCGATCTGAATCTCGTGTCTCTATCTGACATGATGGTAACTGAAACTCCATGCAGATGAACTATTTGCTTAATTTATTTATCTGCAAGAACTTCTATCAACTGACCCACTCTGAATGGTAAGAAATGAGCTGATTTTATGAGACAATCGATGATTACCCATACTACATTGCTACCCTTAAGACTGTGGGGAATCCACAGTGATGTGTTCCCACTTCCATTTAGGTATCGGTAATGGATGTAGAAGTCCAGTTGTTTTTTGATGTTCTATCTTTATCTGCTAGAAAATGAAGCACTTGGCCACATACTGGGCAATCTCTCTCTCATAGCATTCTACCAGAATTTTTGTTTCAAGCTTGATACATTTTAGTTCCTCCTAGATGAATTGAATAAGCTAAATTGTGAGCTTCTACCAATTTTTTCTGTCAAACTTCCCCTTGTGGTACACATATTCTGTTATCAAAATAAAGTGCACCATTCGAATAAATATGGACATCAATCCTTAGTCCAGCTTGTAAGCACACCTAGAGGGGGTGACTAGGTGTACAAACTAATCTAGTGCAAATGATGCAGAATAAAAAACTCAACTGCTAACACACTGTGTGTAATCAAGAGTGAACCCAAATTCCACGTAAAGGGCTCTGAAACTACTCCTCCAGATTCCTCTGAACTAAAAGTTGAGGTGCTTTATAAACTCTCTTGGTTGAACACAAGTGTGGGCACACAAACTATATCTAGCATGTATATAATATGAACAATGTAAAGCAATGCAAGATATAAAAGAGAGTTGAGAGGAAAGATTCAAACGCAAACAAAGGGATATGTTTCAAGGTTCGAATCACTGCTCTATGTCCCCGCCTTCACACAGAAGGATTTTCACTATGTCCACGCAAGACCTTCCACAAAGGGACCTCCACCGGGGAATTATAAATAAAACTTGGCGTTAACAACTCCACTCTCTCAAACACAAACTTCTACACAAGAGGTGGGCACAAAGCTAAGAAAGAATTACACTTTGTAATCACAAAGCTCACAAACAATCTCTTGGTGATCTTAAAAGATCACAAACACAACCTCTCACAATAAAAGATCCTAGAGGATAGATTTGAAGTGAATAGCTTAAGTATGTGAGTAAAACAAAGTGTTTGTAAAATAAAACACAAATAAAACACTTAGGAGAAACTTCTAGATAAATATGAAATTGAAGAACAAAAACAAAAATTCCCAAAGCTTGATTTTCTTTGATTTTCCAAAAATCTTGAAACAATAAATATAGAGAATTTTGGCACAAAAACTCTTTTAAAAGCTTTGTTAAAAACACTTGAGAAAGTGAGAAAAATTGTTCTTGAAAATCTTAGTTGAAACTGGCGTTAAAGGACTCATATTTATAGGGTCTGAAAATATAGTTGTTGGGGTTTAGAACAGGTCAAAAATAACCTATTGTTCAACCTCCTGGTCGATCGCCAATGGTTGGATTTTCGACCATTGAGGTTATCGGTCGACCAGTCCGTCGATCGCCCCCAAGGTACAGTGAGAGTTTTCTAACTGTCGATTGACCGTCTGGTAGACCGAGGCCAGAACCAGAGAGCACTCTCTCTGATCGGTCGACCGGGGCTAGATCCAGAGAGCAGACTCTCTGGATCGGTCGACCGATCGGTCGAGCGCTTTAGCCTGTGCAATTCTGTGCACGTCAGTCGACCGGTGGGTCGACCGAGCCAAGCTTCGGTCGACCGTTAGCAGCCCTCAGCCAGGGTTTATAGGTTGAAATATTTGGTCTTTTAATTTCCTATAAAATCTCATAAAATCACATAAAATCCACAAAAATAAGTTCATGTAAATATTTAAAGTACAAATATGTGTGATCAAAATTCAACACACATTGCAAACTATTTGAACTATTTTTGAGGCATGAAAATTTAGCTTTAAATCAAAAACTATATTTTTCAAAACTTAAATTTTAAAATGAAAAATCGTTTTCTCCAAAACTTGTATAGATACAAAAATAAGATATTTGAAACATATATGAAGCATAGTGTGTATGGATAGAATTTAATACATATATAAAAGATATATCTACGTTTTTGACATTAAATCTAAAACTAAGTTTTGTTAAGAATAAAACTTTAAACACATGAATTAGAATAATCAAATTAAGTTTTTGGATAATATGAAACTATAATTTATATGGATAAAATCCAAAATACATATAAACCATATAAACTTCTTTTGATTCTATCTATTCATGAAAACGAAAAAATATATTCTTGAAAATCTAAAGCCGGTTAAACCAAAACCAATAAAGTTTTGAACTTGTGTGTGTACTTGAGCATATCAGGACTAATCTATCCTTATAAAAGATCTAAGCAAAACTAAACAAATTTAAATCAAAGTCTTCTTGTAAATCTTCTTCTCCAAGATGGCTCGATCCAAACCTGATCCAAATAAGCTTGACTCCAACTCGAGTTCTAGATGCGATCTTGATGCGTGAGCTCTTAAATCAACATAAGTTAACTTCAAAACTTGACATTGAATGCTTTATTGAAGCTAAACACTTACTAAGATCTTGATCAATATCTGAAACTATTAAACATAAAATCATTAGCAAACTTAACTTCATAAGTTAGTCATCATCAAAACTAAGGTGAAGGGCTTTTGGCCAACAATCTCCCACTTTTTGATGATGATAAAACTTATGAGGTTATATATGCATTGATTAAGGATAGGTTTCATTGAAGCTTCCCTTAACTAATGCATAATCATATGCAATATAAGCTCCAAATACCAATAAACAATATAATCATATGCAATATAAGCACAAAGATATACAATAGAAGCTCAAAATACCAATAAACAATAATTAAATAATATGCAATAGAACTCATAAAACTCATAAAACACATGTATATATGCATAAACAATTAATCAAATATGCATATATAAATCCAAATCTTTCTCCTCCTTTTGTCAATCATGAACAAAGGGTTAAGAAAGACAAACATTATCAATAAAAATATATTTTAAAATAAAATTTTGATACCAATAAAAACTATCAATGGAAAGAAACTAATTGAAAGTGAGACCATCTCTTTACCAATCGAAATGAAATAATCTTTTTATCTATTGATACCAATTGAAAGTAAAAAATCAAATTTTTTAGGTAAAAATTAAAATAATCTTTCAATCAAGATATCAAATGGAGAATAATACCAAGTGAAGGTACCAATATTGAAAATGTTAGCATATGCAAAAATAAAATATTTTTCATCATAAAGTGGGAGTAAAATACCAATTGAAAATAAAACTAATTGAAAGATAAAATAAGAATTTTTCTCCCCTTTATGAAATATCAATAAAAATAATGCATAAACCTATAAAGATATCAATTACCATTAAGAACTAAATCAAGTTTAGCATGAAATCAATTTGTGCTTTAAAGTCTAAAGACATATATGCTTATAGCACAAAAAAACATCTATATTTATGCGTGATCAGAGCAATATAATATCAATTGAAATATAATGCATACATATACATAGAAAACATGAGCATACAAAAGTCCTTTTTCATTATAATCATGTATATCTCATAACTGCCACCCTATCATGCACATGTTTGAAAGATATTCAATTAAGAGTATATAAGGTATGGTCGCCCATCCAACCGCCCTTAGATGGTAGGAGCTTTCAAAAATAAGGTTTGAAGATTATTTTAGTATAGTTTGAAGACTCTATCAATTGAAGAATACAAAACTAGTTTTAAGAAAGTTTTAAAAACTAGTACGAAATCCTTCAAGTAAGGAATAAAACAAATATATATCTCATGAAAATATGCTAAATACACAATGAATGACACTCAAGGAGCTATGAAGCACATTATTTCTTATGAATCTAACACCACGAGTAAACAAAGAATATAGAGTGTACAAAAAATCATGTAATCAACAAAATTATGAAGATAAAATAGTTAAGCGCAATCAAACATTCCTTTTATCAAAAACATGAAACTGTGAAAAATTCATTTTTAATCAAAACTAAAAAAGCTTCAAGGTATATATATGTTTTGTCGAAACTAAAGTATATATACATATCTCAAAAATAAATGAATCCATAAAAGAATATTACATGAAGGCAAGTAACTGTAAGATAGAAAGTATAGATATAGTTTTGAACAAAATTAACATATATATGAAGTAAAATATAAAAATATGTGCAAAAAATAGGAAAAACAAGTAAAAATACAAGAATCATCAAAATTAGGTTATACTAATACATGTAATGAGTACAAATGAGTAATAAAGTACAAACGCATAATAATCAAGTGTACTTCACTACTTGTACAAGGATAAATATAAGTTTTAATGAAAACTACATCTAAACAAGTAATCAAAATATGAAGTACAAAAATATAAACAAATACGATCATTAGGGTAAATACAAATATTATTAACATTAGGATATACACAATAGCTAAACTAAAGTGAGATCATAAAAATATAAATCCATATAAATATGGGTATATCTCAAAGACTATACATGTATATCTCAAGTCTAATAAACATTGCATTTAATATAATGAACATGAAAAACATGACATACTAAAAATCATCAATGTAAAAGCTTGTAAACAAAATATGGAGTTAAAGATAGTTACCAAGCCATATGAACCAATATCTAGGTCTTCAAACCATGGTGGTCCTTCCATCATACTTTCCTTGAAAGTGATGCATCTATAAATAAGAACTTTAAGTTTGAAACGCATTCACCATCAAGGTACCGCTACTCTCACGTCTTGTGAGAGCCCACGCCTTATAACAAATGAAATAGGTGTGGATTTTGGTACCCACACTTTCATAGGTCTATAGGGGTTAGCACCTTTCCTAGCCCAAACAAACTTATTTGTAAAATTTGAATCATGTATTCTGTTATAACAAAATTTTGCAAGGTGGCCCTTCCGTCCACAATGTGTACAAGTATACACATTAGCATACATTTTGTTATTTGTGTGAATATGATGAGTATGTGTATGTCATGATTTGTGTGCACGCATATATGGAGTATGTTTCTTTCGAAACATAGATTCAAACGTGCGTGGTTCATAGCACATTGACTCAAAGTGGAGCCCAAACAATTTGCATTCCTCTTCAAAACGCATATATCATTTTCAATAGAAGAACATGTGATGCAAGCAACATATTTATCATTAAGAGATGAAGCAATAGAAGTATGACAAACATGAGAATCAAAAGTACTTTTCAAAGAAACTTTTTCTTTTGAAACCAAATCCAATTCTATTGAAATCAAAGAAATTTTAATTTTCAAAGAATCATTTTCTTTTAAAATAAAATCAAGTTTTGAAGACAAAATCTAATTGTTCTTCAAAACAACATCAAAATTATTTTTATTCTTTAAATTTTCATTTTCTTTTAAAGTAAGATCGAGTTGGGTTTTCAAGGAATTCATTTCACTTGAAATCTCAACCCTCTCTTGTAAAACCATGTTGAGTTTTGAAAACAAGTTTTTATTTTCTTCTTTTATATCAAAACTCTTGCTTTTAGAAACTTAATACTTTGAAAGCAAGTTTTCATAAAACATGGTTAGTTCTTCATTTAAAATATGAGCATCCATAGTTGGACCATCATTTGAAGAACTAGCTCAATCATCAAGATGGATAGCGGAATATACCTCAAGGGAGTCATTTCCTTAGACCATATGGCACATTTGCTCAGATTCATCCCTTCTTGATTCTCTCTCAAAAAAGTGTTGCACTTGTTTCTTGAGAGAGGTCAATGTGTTTTACACTGTAAAAGAGGAATCACAATGAGAAATCAAAGAAATATAATCTTTGCTTAGTGTATGCTTAAGTGCATCTAAGGCTTATGCATTTGCCTCTATATACTTACCATTACCAAGATATGATTTCTTGGTAGTGGTAAGGTAAACATGCGAACCTATGGATTTTAGACATGCACTCATCTTAAATTTCCACATATCGATATTAGAAACATCATATATGGTAGGGGCGAGAAAATCCATGAGTGTATAAAATATATGTGTGTAAAGGCAAATCTAGATTGGAAATGAGGATCTCATTCTTAGGTGGTTAAACCAAATATCAGGAGCGCTAGCTCTGATACCAATTGTAAATATACCTAGAGGGAGTGAATAGGCATACAAACTAATCTAGTGTAAATGATGCGGAATTAAAAATTCAATTGCTAACACACTATGTGTAACCAAGAGTGAGCCTGAATTTTCTATGAAGGGCTCTAGAACTACTCCTCTAAATTTCTCTAGACTAAGAGTTTATGTGCTTTATAAGCTCTCTTGGTTGAACACAAGTATGGGTAAATAAACTATATCTAGCATGTATATGATATGAACAATGTAAAGTAATGCAAGATATAAGAGATAGTTGAGAGAAAAGATCCAAATGCAAACACAAAGATATATTTCAAGGTTCGATCCACTGCTCTACGTCCTAGCCATCACACAGAAGGATTTTCGCTATGCCCACATAGAACCTTCTACAAAGGGACCTCCACCGAGGAATTACAAATACAACCGGGAGTACACAACTCCACTCTCTCAAACACAAACCTCTACACAAGAGGTGGGCACAAAGCAAAGAAAGAATTACATTTGGTGATCACAAAGATAACAAACGATCTCTTGGTGATCTTAAAAGATCACAAACACAACCTCCTACAACACAAGATCCTAGAGAATAAATTTGAAGTGAATAGCTCAAGTATGTGAGTAAAACAAAGTGTTTGAAAAATAAAACACAAGAAAACACTTGAAAAAAGCTTCTAGATAGATATGAAATTGAAGAACAAAAACTAAAATTCTCAAAACTTGATTTTCTTTGATTTTCCAGAAACTCTGAAACAATAAAGATAGAGAATTTTGGCACAAAAACTCTTTTAAAAACTTTGTTAAAAATACTTGAGAAGGTGGGAAAAACTGCTCTTGAAAATCTTAATTAAAACTGGCCTTAAAGGATCCATATTTAGAGAGTCTGAAAATATAGCCGTTGGGGTTCAGAACAAGTCAGAAATGACCTGTCGGTCGACCGCCCAGTCGACCGCCAATGGTCGGACTTCCAACCATTGGAATTGCCGGTCAACCGCCTCCAAGGCATAGTGAGAACTTTCTTATAGTCGGTCGACCAAGTCCAGAACCAGAGAGCACTCTCTCTGGTCAGTCGACTGACCGGTTGATCTAGGCCAGATCCAGAGAGTAGACTCTCTGGATCGGTCGACCGCTCGGTCGATCGCTAAAACCTGTGCACTTCTATGCACGTCGGTCGACCGAGCCAGGCTTCGGTCGACCAGTCGATCAACCGTTAGCAGCCCTCAACCAGGGTTTATAGGTTAAAATATGTGGTCTTTTAATTTCCTATATAATCCCATAAAATCTATAAAAATAAGTTCATGTAAATATTTGAAGTATAAATAAGTATGATCAAAATTCAACACATATTTCAAACTATTTGTACTATTTTTGAGGCCTGAAAATTTAACTTTAAACCAAAAATTGTATTTTTCAAAACTTGAATTTTGAAATGAAAATTCATTTTCTCCAAAACTTGTATAGATACAAATACAAGATTTTTGAAACACATATGAATCATAGTGTGTATGGATAGAATCTAATACACATATAAAAGACATATCTATATTTTTGACATTAAATCCAAAACTAAGTTTTGTTAAAAACAAAACTTTAAACACATGAACTAGAATCATCAAAATAAGTTTTTGGAAAATATGAAACAATAATGTATATGGATAAAATCCAACATATATATAAACCATGTAAACTTCTTTTGATTTTGTCTATTCATGAAAACGAAAAATATATTCTTGAAAATCTAAAACCAGTTAAACCGAAACCAATAAACTTTTGAACTTGTGTGTGTACTTAAGCAAATCAGGACTAATCTATCCTTACACAAGATCTAAACAAAACTAAATAAACATAAACTGAAGTCTTCTTGTAAATTTTCTTCTCCAAGAGGACTCGATCCAAACATGATCCAAATGAGCTCGACTCCAACTTGATTTCCAGATGCGATCTTGATGCGCGAACTCTTGAATCAAAATGTGTTAGCTCCAAAACTTGACTTTGAATCCTTTGTTGAAACTAAACACTTACTAAGATTTTGATCAATATCTAAAACTTATTAAACACAAGATCATTATCAAACTTAACTTCATCAGTTAGTCATCATCAAAACTAAGGTGAAGGGCGTTTGGGCTGACACAGCTTCTACTTTAGCTCTGAATTTCAGTAATTTGGGGTCTTCCTTTTGTGCATCTTTAGTTTCCTCTATCAGTGATGGCTGGATCTGAAAGGTCATTAACTGACCTGATTCACTAGTTCTTTGTATTAGTATTAAGTCCAATTTAATGATCTCTTGAAGCAATTCCTTTTGTTGAGTGGGTTGTACAAGCACTTTATTCTCTGATTTCTGCATAAGGCATCTGGTACTGTATTGACCTTATCAGGATGTTACTGCAAGTCTATGTCATAGTCTGCCATCAGTTCAAGCCACCGCCTTTGCCTCATATTCAGTTCCTTCTGTGTGAAAATGTACTAAGACTTTTCTGATCGGTATATATTAACACTTTGACTCCCAGAAGATATTGTCTCCAGATCTTCAATGCGAATATTACCGCTGCTAGCTCTAAATCATGGGTTGGGTAATTTCTCTCATGTGACTTTAATTGTCTGGATGAATAACCTATGACATGATCATTCTACATCAGTACACATCCTAGGCCCTTTCCAGATGCATCACTGTATATAACCATCCCTCCTGTTCCTGAGGGAGTCATCAAGATTGGTGCTGTAATTAATCTCTTCTTTAACTGCTCAAAGGTTGCAGTACATTCTTCTGTCCATATATATTTTCCCCTTTCTGGTGAGCTTCGTTAATAGGGCTGCAATTTTAGAGAAGTCCTGGACAAATCTTCTGTAATATCCGGCTAGTCCAATAAAGCTTTTAATTTTTGTTACTGTCTTTGACCAATCCTTTACTGTCTGGATCTTGCTGGGGTTAACTGAGATTCCTTCTTTCGAAATCATATGACCGAAGAATGTTATACAGTCTAACCAAAACTTACACTTGCTCTACTTAGCATGAAGTTGTCCCTTCTGGAGAGTCTGCAATACTATCCTCAAGTGTTCTGTATGTTCCTTGTCTCTCTTAAAATATATCAAAATGTTGTCGATGGATACAACGACAAACTGATTCAAATATGGCGAGAACGCCTGGCTCATCAAATTCATAAAGACCGCTAGGACATTGGTACTCCGAAGGGCATGACTAGAAACTCGTAATGACCATAGCAAATCCTGAATGTTGCCTTCTGAATATCCTCTTTCTTCATCTTTAGCTGATTATAATCTGACTATAAATCCAACTTTGAAAATATTCGGGCCCTATGGAGTTGATCAAAAAGATCATCAATTCTTGGTAAGGAATACTTATTCCTGATGTAATTCTGTTTAACTCCCTGTAGTCTATACACAACAGTTTACCACCATTTTTCTTGTTTGCTAATAACACTGGAACTTCCTACGGTGAAGTACTTAGTCTAATCAATCCCTTGTCAGAACATTCCTGTAGCTGCTTCTTTAGAATTTCTAATTCGGTGGGTGTCATCCTGTATGGAGCTTTAGATGTCAAAATTGTACCCTAAATAGTATCTATGGAGAACTCAACTACCTTGTCGGGTGAAAGTCCTGAGATCTCAAAAAATACATCCGGGAACTCATTTCAAACTAGTACTCCCTTCTTCTTAATCTCAGCAGTAACACATACTGATTGTGTTTTTCTCTTGGCATACTTATGTTCTATGTCAAATTAGAATTCAGGCTGATGTAGTATTCTGAAAATAACTTTCTTGTTCCGATAATCAATAACCGCATAGTATCTACTGAGGAAAGTCATGTCTAAGATCACGTCGTACCTTTTAGTATCTAGTACGAGCATATCTACTGCTAATTTCCTGTTACACAGTTCTACTATGCAATCTTTATAGATTCTATCGGCGATGACTACCCCATTCCGGTACTAATCTCCCTATAATTTTCTAAGCATACAATAGGAATAGAATGTAATGCAATAAATCTATATGATATGTAAGAATGAGAAGCGCCAGAATTAATGAGAGCTACTACAGGTTTGGAATGTACCGTAATCTTATCTGTTATCACTTCTTCGGAAGTTTCAGCCACTTTCGCTGTTAAGTTGTAGGCTTGACCCCTTCCGCGATTTGTTATATCCCTGGCTCCCCTTTAAACTGGGCGAAAGATTTCTTGTAGCCTTCCTAACCACTGGTCCTAGGTTCCTCTGTACAGTTGGTGCTAGGGGTGCTGGTAATGCTCGGGTCATCATCCATGTTCTCTTATACAGAAACCATTCCATAGAGTAGTCACCGGAGCCACATACCAGGCATAATCCATTTGCCCATCGCAATTCTGTTGAGTATGATCGGCCTTCTAGCAATAATCACATGTAGGAAATGGCCGAGTTATCTGAAGAGGGGCTGATCGAAATGGTCATCTGATCATTGAGCTTTTGCGATTCTGACTGTACCTCCTCTACCCAATTGTTGGAATGGCCTCTTTATGGCCTGGTTTCTCATCTAATTAATATTCTTTTTCTCTAGTACTCGCTCCACTTCCGGAGCTATAGTGAGGACATGAGAATATGTTTTTAGCTGATGGGAAATCAAGAGTACTTGAATATTCATTTGCAATCCCTACTGAAATCTACTTGCCCGCTTCTCTTCGTTAACTACCATATACTGAGCAAAATGACTCAGCCTTAAGAATTCACTAGCGTACTCATCGGCAGATCGATTCCACGGCTAGAGTCGAATAAATTGTTCTTCCATTTTCTTCTGAACTGTGGAAGGAAAGAACCTATCATAAAAGCTCTTAGAGAACTGTTCCCAAGTAATGGGTTTATCCAGTCTCGCCTCTTAGGCTAGCCACCAGGTTCTGCCTACATCTTTCAGTTGAATCTTAACAACCTCTACCTGGTTCTTCTCTGGGACCTGTGCTGCTTTCAAAAGATCTGTGACGTCAATCAGCTATTGCGTAGCCAAGTGGTTTCTCTTCTGCTATGAATATCACCAAAAGCAGCCGTCTGAAGTCTGATACTTTATCCGGCCTTTGTTCTATAGGAGCTGTTATTAATCCTTGCCGAAAGAGTATTGTCTGTTTCTGTTGATTTTCCATTATATTATGAATAACCCTCAATATATCAGCATACTCTCCTGTGGGTCCATTCTGTGATAGTTCAGAGCTGTTACGACTCACTTTTCTATCCATATCTATGTTTGTAAAAGATGAATGAAAATTGGAATGTGAAAAGATAGATGGAATTTAGGAATCAAGGAAAGGAGTATCAAGAAGGAATAGTTAACTTTGTACATTGTGGTTGGATTGTATAACCAATACTCATGTATTCCAATTGCAAATTAATATCCCATTAATTTGCTGCTTATTGTACTATAAAAGTGAGAGCCTAGGCTCTGATACCACCCAGTAATGTCCTGTCCCGTTGGGTACAGGACGCTATTGTGACATATATAGGGAGGTCAAAAATACCCTCATATATATATATATATGTTAAGCATCAGTACACGTAAGAATTAGAGTATGAAAGTACACAACACATACATTCCAACATAAGGAGTACAACCTACAAAATTATCACAGAGCATGATATAATATTACAAGTACATTACATCACTGCTAAGTATAAAAGTAAGATTTACAACATGTACAATGCAAAAGATGCTCACAATCTGAGAGGAAATCACGCGAGCTAGTAGGAAGAGTCAGGAACAGAAGGAGCTGGGATTAGACGCCCTGCTCTGAGAGAAACTTGATCTTCAGTAGAGGGCTCCACTTCAATCCAAGCTTCAGAATCTGAACATGCAAATCCAGGGGAGTCAGAAACTCTCCAACGAGTGGCCAGATAAATGCCAAATGGCGTGCAGAGATAAGTACACGTGTATCAAAAAATTTGAATCAGAATCATTCATCAAAGGTTGTGTAATAAGTACGGATATAATAAGCATGCTAGGAAGGCATAGAATTGATAATATCGATTAAGCATGAATAAATCATATATTACCATTCTTAATATTTATTCTTATTACTCATCGTACCCATTTGTTTAGGTATGTGTAATAGCGTCTCAGTACACATACATTCACATTTGAATAAAGCGAGGCTATTATTGGAAACCAACGATGGTATCAACAAACAATATTTACAGTGGGTCCTATGCATGCCCGGGACTACGGTCCAGGGTGTTCCATTGCTGGTGTACAGAACTGGCCGCAAGGCGTAAAGGAGGGTCTTATAGGTTATCCTTTCAGGATGGTACCATGAGGTAGGGAGCCAGTACTCCTCTCGGTCACCTGGAGGCCATCAGGTCGAACCGAAAGATTTAGTTGCATAACATACCTAATAGCATTATAAAAATGAACATATATTGATATTTGTCAGTTTCCCCCGACTCGGTACAAGTTCTATTTTCACGATTTATTAGGTAATTATCAAATTACAGGAATGTGCAGGAGCATGCCTGATATTCAGATTACAGGAATGTGCAGGAGCATGCCAGGAGTATCAGGTGTACATGAGTACTATCAGGAGATCAGGTTAACATTCCCTTAAAGTGATAATTATAAGTCAAGTATATCATATTAGATGGCAGGTGATAGCAAATAGGTGTCAGGTGATAACACGTCAGAGGTCAAGCGTCAAGTGCTAGCATGTCAAAGGTTAACACATCAAGTGAAAGCATGGCAAGCAATAGCAGATATTAACCGTCAATGCAGGTAGTCAGCAAGAAAGTGAACATCCAAGCGAAGCTAAGCAGTGCTGGGGCAAGATCAACGAACAGAGTTTAATCACTAAAGCGCTTGGTAAAACTTAGAAATGACTCGGCTTAAATGCGAGTCTAAAATCTGGTAGAGTTCCGCGTAGGCGTGTTTAGTGATAAAATACTGAGCGCCAAGCTGCTTTTTCAGGCATAACTAGAAAGTCCAAAGGACTTTAATAAAACTCAGAGCCCGGTGGCTAAGTATGTACCTACAAGAGATGTTAGTACCAATCAACACACAAGCATATATGAATAACAGGTAAGAGAACTGACCATCGGGTAAGCGGGGAGACGAAGTAAGAAGGTGTATAACTAGATCGTGCTGACGAGGCTACATAATTAAGACAAGCAGGAGCGTAGTAAGCCGTGCCTGATGAGGTGTCCAATAGGCTAATTACACAGTCACACCACTTAGCTAGGCTTTCAACAAAGCTAGAAAACCTAGAGGGTTTAAGGCCAAAAGTTGATACAGAATCGCAGACCGGTTAAGCCCGGAGACTAAGTATGTACCTACAGGAGATGTTAGTCCCATATATGCATAAGTATAATGTCATCTACACTATTACAAGTATTACAGTACATCAGTTTGATACAAATCATGACGTGTCCATAGAATACAACACATCCCCACCTGTACAATCACAGCAGACTGGTACAAAATATAACACAATTTTAAATCCAATACAAGTTCAATAATGTGAGGATAACACTCGCCTAAAACACAATTCCAAGGAAAACACTGTGGACTCTGGGAAACTTCACGCGCCTGAGCTCCCGAGCGAGGAAACACTCGAAGCGAAAAAAGGAGAAGGGGGTCAAGCCCCATTGGTGGCCGCCTACCCTAGGTAGGCGCGCCGGCCCTCCTAGGTGGCCATGGAGGTGGCCGACTCTAGAGGAGGAGGAGGAGGAGAAGTGGAGGAAAGGTGATGGTGTTGGTGG
Organism: Agave tequilana; assembly: GCA_038442645.1. NCBI lineage: Eukaryota > Viridiplantae > Streptophyta > Magnoliopsida > Asparagales > Asparagaceae > Agave > Agave tequilana. The sequence goes on along the minus strand of JAVJIF010011035.1, from coordinate 168,012 downwards.
TGGAAGAAGGTGGTGGTGTTAGAGGAGTTGGATTTTGAAGGAGAATGAATAGGAAATTGAAAGAGTTGGTGATTATGGTGATGTTAAAGTTTGGAGTAGTAGTGATGGGGGTGGTGTTGTGATGGTGAGTGTGAAGGTGGTGGTGGTGGAGAGAGAAACACAAGAGGTGGTGGTGATGATGGAGTTGTGATGGTGGTGAAAGTAATGTTAGAGAAGGTGGTGGAGTTTTCGCCAGAGTGGTCACTGGAGATGTCGCCGGAGTGGTCGCCGGGGAGATTGTTAGAGGGGTGTTGGCAGTCCTCTAGCTTGGGGTAGTTGTCGGCCTAGGAGAAGTATAATGCCCTGATCTCACGGGTACGGAGATGTTACTGTGACGTATCTACGCAGGTCAGAAATACTCTCACGTATATACACTAAGCATCAGTACAAGCAAGAATCAAAGGACGGAAGCACGTGGTGCATTATACATTCCAACATATGAGTATAATTATAAAGTTATCACTAGATGTGACATAATATTATAAGAATATTATATCACTGATAGGCGCAATTGCGAGAATACAAGAAGATATACAAGTATGAATAGTACAAATGGCGCTCACGAGTTTACAGAAGGAAAACTCGAGAGACACGCAGGGGGCCTGGAAGGATAAGGTTCTGAATGGTCTGCCGGGGATCCACGCTTCAGCTGCGCATCTCTGATCAGCAACTGGGAGAATCCACAAGCCCCAAGCTCTGAGACCTGGACATGAAGATCCAGGGAAGTCAGAACTCCCCTGCGAGTGGTGATGCTAATGCCAAATGGCATGCGAAGATAAGCACACGTGTACCGATAAATCCGAATCATAAACATGCATTGAAAATTATGTCGTGAGCACAGGCATACAGAAGCAGGTAGATAGATAGCAAGTAATATCAAGTAGGAAATACTCATGATATGATAAGATAAGAGCAGGAGACTGGTGGAATAGAACACAAGGTGTAAAGCAGGATGTAAGCAAGTATAATATAGTAATGATCATAAGCCGAAAATCTAATGTAAAACCCGATGAAAGCATTCTCTGCAAAGCATACAACGGATACATAGTTGGCATCTTTTATTATTATTACTCATCTTGTAAATCACCTAGAAGGGGATTGAATAGGTGATGAGCTAATCTAATGGTCAATAATGCGGAATTAAAACTTATTAAACTAAACACCACGTATAACACAAAAGTGTAGCCGGATTCCCCGTGAAGGGTTCTGAACTAACTCCTCAAGATTCCTCTAAATAAGAGTTGAGGTGTCGCGTTAGCTCTCTTGGTTGAATACAAGTGTTAGCAAACAATCCCCAAGCATATAACAATTAAGCACAAATATATATATCAAGCATATGAAGATAAAGACAATATAAGTATGCAAGATATAAACAAGAGTAAGAGATAGAGAGTGAGCAATCGCAAACACGGGAGATTTGTTTCGAGGTTCGAGCACACTTGCTCTACGTCCCCGCCTTCAACACTATGAAGGATTTCCACTAAAATCGATCCCACCAGATCACTCGGTGCCGCAACACCTACAAGGCGAGTTCACACTTGAACTCTTTGGACTCTCTAGTCTCGTACACACCGCAAGCCCACTAGCTTGCCGAGGCCGCACCTCAAACAACGAGTTCACACTAGAACCCGAAACAACGCGAACCCGCAAGTTCGCCTCCTCAAAGTACAAAGATGGAACTTTGGTGATCACAACACTTTGATCACCTAAAATCCTCTTACAACAAATAACCCTATAGGTAGATATAGAAATGGATAGCTCAAGTGTTTGTGTGAGAAAACTAGGATTGAAATGGTGGAGGAAAACTTAAGAAATCACTTTTAAAAATACTCTAGAAAAACTCTCCTTTTGATATGGCAATTTTGGCTCTTAAACAAGAGGAGATAAACACCTAATAGAGTTGGAAAAACTAGCTTAAAATCCACTAAAAAATCTTTTAAAAAAACTGCCCCCAAAAGTCCCATTTTATAGGGCTAGAAAAAAAACTAGCCGTTGGGGCATTTTTCAGCCTTGGCGGCTGACGGTCGACCGGCCCGGGCGGCTGCCAACGGTCAGATTTCTGACCGTTAGGGCGTCGGTCGACCGGCCCGGTCGACCGCTGCCTGGAACAGAGAGCAGAGCTCTCTGCCGGTCGACCGGCCCGGTCGACCGGGGCTTTCCAGAGAGCAGAAGCTCTCTGCGGTCGACCGGGTCAGTCGACTGGCCCTCAGCAGATCTGACGTGCACGTTCTGTGCACGTCGGTCGACCGTCCAGGTTGACCGACTCCTAGCTCGGTCGACCGGTCCGGTCGACCGGCAGAAGCCAGGTCAGGACATTTTTGGGATTGAAAAACTTGGCATTTTGACACAAATAAAATCCCATAAAATCTCTAAAATTCTACAAAAATAGTTTCAATATTATACTTTGATAAACAAACATATTTGAGTAAAATCAAGACATGTTACAAACAATTTGAACTATTTTTGTAACTTAGAAATTTTGGCTAAAAACGAAAACCGTATTTTTCCAAATTGGTTTTTCAAAACTTATTTTTCCAAAACTTCTCCAAACATAAAAACAAGATATTTTAAACACTTTGAAAGCATAGAGTGTATGGAAATGATCCACTACACATACATGATGAAATATGTATATTTTTGACAATAAGCACTAAACATGTTTTGGTTAAGACATTTATACTTTGAATTTCAAAAACCAAACCGGTATTTTCCAAAATGAAAACTCTTTTGTATTTTTTCAAAATAAAAATTCTTTTATGAATTGTATTTTTCAAAATAAAAATTCTTTTATGAAAACTCATCTAAATCAAGAGCGTGTGTGTATATGGTATACTTGAGCAATCCACCAACTATTTTATCCTTTACATTTTAATCTAAAATAAAATCTTATAAAAACAAACCTAGACTCAAGTCTTCTTCTTGAAGTCTTCACTTGAAGTCTTCTCATCTTCTTTGCTTGGTCCAAACACGATCCGTAGAGCTAGACTCTTCTAGAGTATTTGATGTGGTCTTGATGCATAAGCTCTTAAATCAAACCGTGCTAGCTCCAAAACTTGACTTTAAATCCTTTGATGAAGCTACAGGCCTACTAAGATCTTGATCACAAATCTGAGACTAAATAAACACAAGATCATTAGTACCATAACTATATGAGTTGATCATCATCAAAACTAGAGTGATGGGCCTTTGGGCCAACAATCTCCCCCTTTTGATGATGATAAAACTCATGGAGTTATATATGCATGGATTAAAGTAAAGCTTCAAAGAAGCTCCCCCTTAACTCATGCATAACAAATAAATAAATAGATATGGTAATAAGGCACATGAAACATGTATGCAAACATAAGGAGATAAACATGCCAATCAAGCATAAAACACATCAAATTCTTTTTCTCCTATTTGCAAAACAAAACATATATGCATAAACATAAATCCTTCTCCCCCTTTATGTATAAAGTAAGAAAAACATGCATATATACTAAACCACTTCTCCCCCTTTATGTCAATCATTAACAAAGGGGTTAAAGTAAACACAAAAAATAATGTTCTCCCTCTCAAAGAGGTGAACTCAAATCAATCAATAAAGAGTTATATGCGATATACATTCATGAAGAGGAAGACACTAAGTTAGCTTCCCTACATACATGCATTACATGAAGAAGGGATGACAAGCATTAATTTACATAACACATAATATGCAATGCATAAAAGGAGATGTGAAGCTCCGTCTACACACGTATACCACATAAAGAAGAGTTGTCAAGCTCCTCAATATAAGATACACTCAACATGAATCTATATGTAGAAGAGATGTTAAGCTCTCCTTGCATATAGGCAATACACATCAAAACATCTTTAAAATTTCTTATTAAAACAAAATTTTGAATTTTCTCAATAAAACAAATTTTGAGATATCTTAGTAAATCAAATTTTAAGATATCAAATGTAAATAAACATTACAAATTTTGAATTTTTAATTGTAATTAAAACATTTTATCAATTGAAATAATAATGAAATTTTGATACAAATTGTAATCTTGATACCAATGAAAGAAAGAATTTTATATCTTGATACCAATATAAATTTTCAAGGATACCAATTGAAATAAATAGTTCAATAGACACCAATTGAAATATATTGTACATTTTGATATCAATAAAGATACAAATTGTAAAAAAATATCAATACATAAGCTTATATAAAATATCAATTAAGAAATCAATTGAAAATAAAGATTTGAAGTAAGCATAGGATAAACATACTTTGTGCTTTAAACATGTAAAAATCTTGAGAATCAAGTATAAATATATATGATTTGTTTGTGCTTGATTTTCAAAACTTATATATGTATGAAAAAGACAATACCAATAGGAATTGATATTATGGAAATTATGAAGCATACATATATAGAAAACGAAATATGAGTATATACAAAAATAAATATCAATTGAGATACCAATTGAAATTAACAATGTAAATCAAGTATATAACTCATAACTACTTCCCTTTATATGCTCAAGATAAAAAAATTTCAATAAGGCTTACAAGGCATACCGGCCCATCCGTCCTCACATGACGGTGTTGGTAGGGGTTTTCGAAAATGATTTTGAAAATATTTTTATAGTGAAAATCACTAACAGATGAAGAATAATAACTAGTTAAAATAATTTTTAAAAAACTAGTTAAAGATCCTTCAAACAACATGAAACCAAATCATATGTATATCATGAAACATACTAAATACACAAGAAGTGATACTCGAAATCTATAAGGCTCAAAAATAATCATGAAACAAAGTCATGAATAAATAAATAAAGTATAAGTGCATAAAAATCATGTAATTAGCATTTTTCATGAAAATAGACAATGAAGCTCAAAAACAAACATGAATCTCATTTTATCAAACAAAAATCATGAAAATCATAAAGATTTTATTTTTCATTTTTAAAAACAAACTTCTAGGTATATGTATGTTTTTATTCAAAACTAACAATATGCATACATATCCCAAACATAAAATGAGTCCATGATATGATTTGCAAAAAGACAAGAGACTCAAGAGACATACATGTATATTCATTAGATTTGAAAAAAATGCATATACATGAAGTAAAAATATGAAAATAGGCAAAACAAGTGTAAATGAGGATATCATCAAAACTAGGCTATATATGTGTATATAGTGAATACAAATGAACAATGAAATGCAAACGTATATGAATCAAATATTGCTTACTACTTGTACATGTATAAATATCCAAGTTTTGATAAAAACTATATTTAAACTAGTATTTACCACATGAAGCACAAAATAAAACATGAACATTTTAACAAACACTAAAACATGCTAAAGATCATCAATCATAAATGCATGTAAATTAAAACAGGAGTTTAGAGATAGTTACCAAACCATGAACTACACTCTAATTCTCCAAAAATATGGTGGTCGTCCCACCAAACTTCCTTGACAGCGGTGCATCAAATATGTGTCCATCAAGTCCATACATCCACTACTGATTGATACACAATATTGCATATTTTACCACATCATTCCCATGCATTTTAGCAAATAAATATATGATTTTACTCATCTTCTCTATATATTTGCAGGTTCACACTCAAATGAGAGAAAGCCCAATAATCACTTTAATTAGCAATAATTAAAGTGATTAAATCTAAGATTAAAATAAAGCCCAAGATTTGAAATCAGAATCCAGAGAGATCCGCGCGCCAATTGAAGATTCTATAAGGCCACGTGGATAACAACCTCTCAACCAACCTACAACAGAATTCTGTTTCCCAACAGAATCCGTTTTGCCGCGCCCTTGCCGCCAATCTGCGGCAGATCTGGGTCTGTTGGATCTCGGATTTTGCGCCAACGGTCTAGGCTCTCGAAGCTTCTCTCTGATCCTATAAATACTGCACCTGGACCTGCGAGAAAAGAATGGAGAAGAGAGGAGAAATTGTTAGTTGTTGTAATTTTCATAGGTTTTTCTCTAGGTTTTAGTTCTTTAGATCCCTCTTCTTCTTCCCTAGAAATCATTGCAAGAGAGAGTTGTAAGAGAGAGAGAGCTTGTACATCAAGGAGTGACAACTTGAAGCAATGCAAGGATTCATCCATTCTCTTCATCTCTACTTGAGCTTGGTTCTAGTTTAATTGCTTTCTTTACTTGCTTTCTTTACTTTCTTGCAATTTACTTCATGCTTTGCTTTTCTTCATTAATGGTTTGTAGCTAATTTTTCTACCATGTACTAGCTAACCACTAGCCTTGCCATCTTCACTAACTCATGGGTGATTGCTTTAGTTCATCTTGCAAGTTGGATGGTCTTCTCTTCTCCGATGGGTTAAACCACCCTTCATCTACATGAGAAAGTAATTAGATCAACACGCAAGACAAACCTACGCCGATGAAATCAACATGAGGCACGCCTTCACTATCACGGAGTTTAGTAAGTGTTGGTAAGGTAGTAAGGTAAGCTAGTCATGGTTTGCTTCTTCAAGTTTACTTTCTTTTTAGTTGTTAGTCCAAAACCAATCTTGATCTTGATTTCTTTTTACATTTTCCATCATGAACATATCCATCCATTCTTTCATTCTTTTGTCATGATTCTTTTATTCTTTTAAAGCAAAGAAGAATTCTCGTTTTACATCTTCACTACGGACCGTAACGCTTCTATCGCTAGCTCTCCCTGAGAATCGACTCGGTATAGCTCTATGCTATAGCGGAGATAGGAAAGGGTACATTGAACATATAAATACATTTGTGGAGTGATACAAGCACTTGAGATTGTTTCTAAACCTTATCTCTCTTTCCATAGAATATATTTGTGTGCAAATTATACTCTACAATACGACACCTTTCCCGTCTTAATCAACTACCAAGGCACCATCCCTCTCACGTTTTGTGAGAGCCCGCACCTACATCAAAAACACAAGGTGGGGATTTTGGTACCCATTTTCTTTTAGGTCCTTGAGGGTTAGTATTGTAAGGAACCCAAACATTTTTCTTATTAGCAAAATTAATATGATGCATCTTATCAAAACAAAACTTTTGATTTAAGCTTTACCTGCACACAAAATACGAAATTACAGAACTTAAAAATAAAGATGTGCAAGTGCTCAATTCTACCGCGATAGCAAGTGGCTATGCGGGTCGTGACCCACAAGGAGAGTTTGCGATAGAAGCGTTAAAGGTTTTTTAATTGAAATCTTTATGAAGAAAAATGAAAGTTCTTCTTTGTTTAAAGAAATGAAAATGAAAACGAGTTATGTTAAAGTTAGAAAGAAAACGGTAGAATGAGAAGGTGGAGAAAATCAGAAAATGACTATGTACAAATGAAGTGGAAAAGAAAGATTTGGAAGATGTGGTGTTGGTGATTTAATCTACAGAAATAAAAGAAAAGAAAGAAAAATAATTACTTACTTTCTTTTTACCAAAAGCTTACCTTGAGTCTTTAGCGAAGATGTTACCTTGAAATGGAGGCAATCAGCGCATAGCCCATAAGAGTTGATTATTAGTCTCTTCCACATTACATCATCAAGACAACTCAAGCATGAAATGATACAAAGAGACTCACATCCATCGTCATGAGCTATCAGTGGCACTCGTAAAGGCAAGGCTCTTTCGATGCTTTTAGACTCACTTGGAAGACAATTGTACCAAAATAAGAGTGAAGTAAAAAAGAAGAAGAAAACTAAAACGTAGTACATACAAAGAGAGAATACAGATTTGATTTCGTAACGATAAAAGAAAAGAAAGAAACCTTACACCGGTGTCACTCTCAGCACAAGCTTCATTCTTGCTCTTCTATGAAAGTCTGATCTCCTCTGAATTACATAAATGAAAACTAAAATTACATGAAAAAGAAAAAGAAAAACCTACACTAAGAAATGAAAAACTTGGCTAAATCCTATCTCTGCATGGTCCTCCCTTTTGCTCAGCTAAAACTAGTATTTATAGGGAAAAACTTAAAGGAGAAGATCCTAGGAAGATTGGGGGATCTCCTGGTCTGATGTATTTCCCGTATCTTCTTCTGATTTTCTTATTTTTACTTAAAAAGTTGACAAAATAGCCTTTGATTGTGCTTGATTCAGGGAGGATTCTTCTCAACCTCCTTATATGCTAAGATTTTGCCCTGATTTCTTCATCTTGATTCAGGGAGGATTCTACTCAACTTTCTTATATGCCAAGATTTTGCCCTGATTTCGTCATTTCAAATTTATTCTGAATTAATCTGAATTTGGTGGGCTTTTGGGCTTGTTTCTCTTCATCTCCTTAAGGAATGGGCTTGCAAATAAATTAAACATTTAATTAGGACAATGCAGATTTTATTCTATAATAAGTATGAAAATATGATAATAAATGTGCAACATTAGTGACCAATCACACCCCCATACCTATCTTTTGCTCATCCTCGAGCAAAACAACTAAACTATACTAAGGATTATTAGACCACTTTCGCAGGTCACGCGATTGCACTGAGCATGTGCAACAAGCCGTTAAACCTCTAGGTTTCCCTTAGAGGATGAGTTTTGTCTCGTGAGGGTTTTCAGTAGATTACACCCACAAAATCCATAAAGAAAGAGAAACAAAGAGTAAGTATTTTTGAAAAGCATTTTGAAAAAGAAAAATATTTGAAATATAATTGTAAGATTTAAGCAATCTATAAGTTATAGGAAAACTGAATTTTTCATTCCTAAACTTAGTCTCTATTCAAAAATTTATTATCAATCAAAGTAAGGAGTCAAATTGTACTTCTCATCTGGTCTATTACTTTACCCTAAATCATATGCACCTTGTGATCGTGAAAATTTTGACTAAGGGTTCATTAACTCTAACTCTTATGCTTTATTTATTTATATATATTTTTTGTGGTATTTGTAACGCCCCGATCCCGCGGATACGGAGACGTCACTGCGACGTATATACGCAGGTCAGAAATACCCTCACGTATATACGCTAAGCATCAGTACATGCAAGAATCAGAGTACGGGAGCAAGTGGTGCATTATACATTCCAATACATGAGTCCAATTACAGAGTTATCACCAGAGGTGATCAATATTACAATAATATTACATCACCTGACAGGCGCAAATGCGAGATTACAAGCAGATGTACATGGATGAATAGTACAGAAGGGCACTCACGAGTTTACTAAAGGAAACTCGAGAGGCACACAGGGGGCCTGGAAGGATAAGACTCTGGACGGTCTGCTGGAGATCCATGCTACCGCTGCGCCACTCTGATCAGCAACTGGGAGAATCCACGCACTTCAAGCTCCATGACCTGGACATGAGAATCCAGGGGAGTCAGATGAAACTCCCCAGGCGAGTGGTGAAGCAAAAGCCAAGTGGCGAGCAAGGGTAAGCACATGTATAGTGATAAAACCAAATAAAGCCGAGGGCGAGCAAATCTGATTGTATGGTTTCAGATCACGACTCCATAAGACTAGTACGTCGAAGGAATAATCCAAACAAGGAAACCCTCATCTATATACCCTTATCTTATGTCACCATAATCTAAGTACATACAACCAGACTGCACTCAAGACATAATAAGATAATAAGCAGGAGGCAGGTGGATACCAGGGATAAAGCAGAGCATGAGCAATTAATACCATAATACTCACAAAGCCGGAAATCCGAAGTAAAATCCAGGACAAGCAAATATGGTAAGGCATATCACAGATTCATAGCCGTTTAAGCTGCAGGCTTCAGTATGCGTCCCATTCCACATACCTCCACTTACAACTTAAAGAGCTGGTTATTATGACACTTTATTATTACTCGTCTTACCCTGATATCTAGCTATGTGAACTAGCGTCCCAGCACACATAGATCCATATCCGAGTAAAGCAAGGTTGTTATTGGAAACCAGCGGGGGTATCAACGAACTATGTTTACAGTGGGTCCCGTACATACCCGGGACCACGGCCCAGGATTGTTCCGTTGCTTGGTGACGGAACCTGCCGCAAGGCTAACAGGAGGGACTTATGTATGCCCTTATCATGATTCAGGAGGAGGGAGCCAGCACTCCCCTCGGTCGCCTGGAGGCCCACAGGTCAGACCGGAAGTTTTAGTTGCACAACATGCCTAATACCACTGTAAACACGAACACATATTGATAGCCGCATGTTTCCCCCGACCCGATGCAAGTTGTTCCTTTTATGATTTATTAGGTTAATTATCAATTTACGGGAATAACAGGAACAGGACATGATCAGGAATTCAGGAGTTCAGGTCACTGTATATAATACAGGATAACAGGTCACTGATCATGATACAGGATATCAGGTCACTGTACATAGTACAGGATAACAAGGCAGGGTTCCCGTAAATGTGATAATCACAGGTCAAGTATATCATGCTGGGTGTCAAGTGATAGCATGACAGGATGATGATATTAGACAGGTAACCAGTCATGTCAAGAGATTGATATAAGGTCAGTGGCAAGTCATGTCATAACAAGGGGTCTTGCCAAGTAGTAGCATGTCCGATGTTAGGTGATAACAAATCAGTTGACGGGTGATATACATGTGTTAAATAGTAGCATGTAATGACAAGTAGTATAAACAGGTGACAGGCATTATCATGTGGATGGTAAGTATCAAGCGAAAGCATGTCAAATATCAGCATATTAAGATTGTCAAGTAATAGTGAACACAATCAAAGAAGGTGTTAGTTCTAAACAACATAAATCATGAATAATACAAGTCGACCTATGAAAATAGGAAAGTCCCAAAAGGATAACGAGAACACTCGCCTAAATCTTAGTGAAATCTCTGATATCCGGAATCTAGGAAATCAACGTGTCAGTGCGTTAAAGAGAAAGTGATAGAGAGAGTGCACAGGGGGAGGAGTATGCATAGAAACGCGAGTTTTAAGAGCGAGAAGCGGGAGTCGCGTCGCAGGAATAGCAGACGCGGGAATCACAGACGCGGGAGTCGCGTCGTGAAGGCACCGCAAACGCGGGGTTCGAGACCCGTGTTCAAAACAGGACGCGAGAAGAACGCGGACGCGGATGCGGGTGCTGCGTCGCGTTAACACAAGAAGAACACGGACGCGGTCATGGGATCCGCGTTAGGAACCAAATAGAGAGGAGGGAAGGTGATATTTGTCAAGTGACAAGTCATGGAATAACAATGTATGATACATGTCCCGAGGATAAAGTCCATATTCAAGGAAGGAATGAACCAAAGCAACCAGTCAAGATTAGTCGACTAGGGAGAATAGTTAGTCGACTTATGAGGGGGTTAGTCGACTATAAAGGAGGAGTAGTCGACTAATAGGTTGCGTTCCAGAAAAGGCTGCGTTTCAAAGGGTTGCGTTTCAGGAAGGGTTAGTCGACTAGGAGCAGGGGGTCAGTCGACTAGTATGCTGCGTTTCGCAAAACTGCGTCTCACGAAGTCGCGTTCCACAAGTCCGCGTCTTGCCACAAGTCCGCGTCTCATGAATCCGCGTTTCACAAGTCCGCGTCTCACAAGAAAGAGTTAGTCAATAAGGGATGAAAGAGTAGGCAGCGTTCCAGGGAAAGGACGCGTTCAGGAAAGGTTAGTCGACTGGCACAAAGGTTTAGTCGACTAATAAGGTGCGTTCCAGAATAACCAGGCTGCGTTTCACAGGATTAGTCGACTAGGAATAAAGGGTGGTCGACTAATAATGGGGTCAAGTCGACTAATGACCAAGTCAAGTCGACTAACAGAGTGCAAATCAGGGAGCAGGATTTTGTTGAGTGTTGTGTTGATAATATTACAAGTTATAGAAATAATGTCCAAGTCTTGACGAGTAGAATTACTCGCCCAAGATGATCCTCGCTGCGTCCAGCAAAGGGAAATTCGGCCCCAATCCAAAAGGAGGGTACCGGCCCTTTGCGTCGCGCCAACAGAGAAGAACGCGGCCCCAAACCAAAAGGTGAGGCCGGTCTTCACAAGAGATGAATTTTGATGGTGTAAGTCTAGTTCAAGTGGTCAAAATGAGATTTTGCAAATGGTGTTACGGGGAGCGACGAGTCGGCTAGGATGAAAGAGCTCGCCGAGGAGGTGAAGACGGCGCGGTCGTTGGTGGCCAAGGTGGTGTATACGGTGGTGGAGAGGGTGGTGAAGTTTGGAGGAGGAGATGGGTTCTTTTGGGGTTTCTTGGTGGAAAAAGGTTGAAGAAGGTGGTATGGAGATGTTGGAGTGATGGAGGAGATGGAGAAGGAAGAAGTGGTGGAATTTGGGGTGAAAATGGTGGAGAAATGGTGGAGAAATGGGTGGCCAAAGGAGGGAGAAGGAAGTCTTTGGCTGCTGGTTGTTGGCAGCCATGGCTCTCTGTTGGAAGAGAGGAGGAGAACAAAATAATGAAGGAGAGAGGAGGAGGAAAGATGGGGTGGTTATATAAAGGTGTAAGAAAATATTATAATATAATGTTGACTTTTCAAATCAAAAGGACACACAAGAGGATCTTGCGTTTCCCACTCCAAAACGCAGCCCACATTCTTGCGTTTAGGCCAAAATGGGCTAAACGCGGGAATTAAAGCCGCGTTTCAGGGAAAAGCGAAAGCTGCGTTTCAACAAAAGGACAAAGCCAAGATGACATGATAGGGATTGATTGGCAGCGCATTAAATGCGGCATGGAGAGGATCTCCGCATTAAATGCAAAATCTCAGAAGTGAAGCTCGCGTTTGGGGAAGGAGAGAGAAAAGTGGGAAAATATCTGGATACTGTTCCGGTATCTGGGAAAACACCGAAAACTCCGGAAAAGTCCAAAAAAATAAAGTAACTTGGAAAGCTTCCGAAAAATTCTCAAAAATAATAAATAAAATGATTTTTGGTGAAATCGGTTTTCAGGAATTCACTCTCATTTTCAAAATAAAAATCATAAGGTCAACCGTCAATATCGGTCTACACCGAGTTGGCCAGATTTTTGATAAATTCTGAAAAATCTTAGAAAATTCTCGAAAGGAGAAAATATAATTCTAAGAAGTAATATGAAAGCGGAATCTAGAAATTCGATCCCAATTGTAAACTAAAATTCCTGGAATCAACCAGTGATACTAGCCGACACCAAATCCAGTGAAATTTTAATAAATTTAGAAAATTCTCAGAAAAAGTATTTAGATAGAAAAGGTGATTTTAAGAAGTTACAGGAAAGCCGTTTCTTAAAATTCAACTCCGTTTGTAAATTAAAAATCCAGAAGTCGGTCAGCGGTGCTGGTCGACACCGGTTTTGAAGATTTTCAATTTAATCCAGGAAAATTCCAGAAAATCATAGAAAATCCAAAATATTGGAAAACAGTATTTAAAACTAAAATCGGTCAATTTGGAATAATAAAAGATCAAATCGAGAAATCTACTAGGATCGAGTTCCCGGTTCAGACTAGGGCTGACTCCGAGTTCACAAATCCTAATCCAAGGCAATACGATCATATGAATAATTCATAATACAAAACAAATACAGGAAGTAAATCGAAAAATACGATCGAAAAATCTGAATACGCAACTAAGTACGTATTCCGGGAGCGGGGTGTTACATTCCATCCACCTTACAAAAAATTGCGTCCTCGCAATTTCGATAAGGGGTGAAATGAACACAAAAAGGTAGGAATGAGGATTATGCCAATCAAGATATGAATAACTATGAGTTGTTCCCCCAGATTGACTGAATAACTAACTCAGGACTAAAGCATCTCTGCACTTCTGCCGTATATATACATCCTCTGACGGTGCCATAATAATACTGATCTGATGTCTGCTTATAAAAGAACACTGCCAGAACTTCAAAGGACTAACCCATTCTGAACAATATAAAGTGAGCTGACTTGGTAAGATAATCAATAATACTTCGATCAGACTGTGAGCTAAAGCTAATGAAATCCATAGTGCTGAAGTCCATATTATAATACAAAACCCTGCATAGTAAGATGTTGTCCTTTTGCAGTAGAATCACTGACGGGCTGCATACTGGGCTTTGTTAACTCTGAAAGACGTAGCCAAGAATAACTGTGAAGAATTTGGAATACTGACTTATGAATGATAAACCGACTGTAGATGAAACAGGAAGAAGATATCTGAGCCCTGCAAGATTTGTAGAATGGATCATTGACAAGGCCATGGCGATAGCTCAGATATAGTGATGGAACTCTGTTCAGCAGATCCATAAAAGTACGCTAAAAAAATCCGAGGAATGGCTAGAGTGCCAAGCACTGAAGGGACTAGCCACGGATGAAACCAAGCCTGGATGAGGTTATCGCGTAACACAGCTCAGGTGTTAAACATTAGGGTGCGGCGAGGCTAACGCTCTGCGAGACTCGCATATAGCGAAGTTCACGCGACGAAGCCAGCGCGTTACACAACGCTAAATGCTAAGCACCAGGGTGCAGCGAAACTCACACCTGGTTAGGTTCACGGATGACTAGAACACGACCCTCGCTTAGCGAGGCTAGCGGAACCTTTGGTCCACCAAATCAATAAAAACTGCCAGGAGTTATTGGCTCTGAGAACATGATCAAGAAATCACAAGAATAGAAACGAGTCTCGAATTCTGTCTTCTAAATAGTAACTTGACTGCAGATTAGCTCTGAGAATACCCGAGTTCCATGAACATAGTCCAAGAAATCATGATCGCTATTAGAGAAATAAAAATAGAAAATACCATAACTCTGTCTGCCAGAAGTCCTGATTCTGAAATGTCGTTATATATACTGACACTTCTAATGAATTGACGCAATCTATCCGACTTACATAAGTGACGACTACTCTGCTTGATGTGCTAGTCTCCCATGATGTATCCAGAATATAAGAATATAACGCGGGGCCGAAGATCTGCCTAATATAAGATAATGTGATATACCAGAGTCGAGAAGCGCCAGAACATAATTAGAACGAACCACATCTGCCCGGCTGTTACCTCACTAGTCAACACATATCTTAAGTTGGCATAAAGATCACGAAAATCAGAATAAATCAGAATAACAAAAATAGAAGAGATAGGAATCATGAAATAGGGAGAGAAATAGGACGGACTAGGATTAATGGTGATAGGGCAATGAAGAGGGTATGATATAGAGAAGTTACCAACTCCCGGACATATTAAAATGGGGATAATAATTACGGTCAGTACTTCAAGGATTCCTCCTTCAGATATCGAACACCCTTTCTGTTCTTACTCCATCATCTTGAGCATCCTGGCTCCTTCTTCAGTCAGATTATATGCTTGCCTCCTACTACCATGTGCCCTAACCCTTGGTCTCTTTTGTATATGACTCCATGCTGGATGCTGGGGATGAAGTGAGATCGTTCTGCCAGTAGGTCCTGGATTCCTTCCAATGGTAATAATAGATGAGTTGATCTGATTAGTGCGATGTTCTCCGTCTCCTTGAACAGACAGTCACATTTCAACTAATCTCTGAACCCGTGTATGACATAATTCATAACCTTTCTGGTGGTTGTGTTGCAGATGCCCAGCTCCAGACAATATCCACCGGTCATATGTTGTGGGCAGGGTTAGAGGGATGGCTTAGCTAGTAGGGCATCCAGAGGCCTGTTTGAACCTTCACTTTCCTCAATTGAGAGGGTCTCTTCGCCAACTTCATCTGCATCTTATCCTGATCTTTCTTCTCTAGGTCCATTCTACTTCTCGGATGATGACAAAAGAACTTGAGAATATTTCTTGGGCTTCTTGGGAAAAGAAACATCTTAATCTTCATCTTCATTTCTCACTAAGATATTGCTTGCTCGGTTCTCCTTATCGGCCACCATGTAAAACACCGACCGACTATACCTTAGGAATTTTGCAGTGTACTTATTTACAATCCAATCCCCCTACCGCAATTTGATAAATCATTCTTCCTATAGAAATCCTTCGAGGACTAGTCCCAAGTGTTGGGCTTTCCCAGTCTCGCTGCTTCCACCAACTACTACATCCAGGCTACATCTTCTAACTGTATTTTGATCATTTTCACCTGGTTCTCGTCAGGGACCCAAGTTGACTTAGAAGATCCATCAGGTTTACTGACCACTGCTATGCATCCAGGGCTTCTCCATGCTTGAAAAGATTGCCGGCTGTAATTTCCTGAAATCTAACATGTCGCCTGGCTTCTGTTCCCGGAGTGCAACCAATGATCCTTGGTGCGGGACCTTCGTCTGTACTTGATCGTGTCTCATCATATCTTGCAGAAATAGTCTCAAATCAAAATTTTCTCCGTTAGGGTTACCCTAGGAAGAACCAGAACCGTTATGATTTCCCCATCTTTTCATGTCCAAGTTGGTCTAGGAATAACGAGAAACTGAAGTATGAAAGGATAGGAAACTTCAGAATTCAAGGGTATGATTATCAAGAGGGAAGGGATAACTTTGTACTTGCAGTTGGATTGTATAACCAAGACTCATGCATTCCAGTTGCAAATTTCTTTACCATTAATTTGCCATCTGGACGTACTGAGGAGGTGAGAGCCTAAGCTCTGATACCAACCTGTAACGCCCCGATCCCGCGGATACGGAGACGTCACTGCGACGTATATACGCAGGTCAGAAATACCCTCACGTATATACGCTAAGCATCAGTACATGCAAGAATCAGAGTACGGGAGCAAGTGGTGCATTATACATTCCAATACATGAGTCCAATTACAGAGTTATCACCAGAGGTGATCAATATTACAATAATATTACATCACCTGACAGGCGCAAATGCGAGATTACAAGCAGATGTACATGGATGAATAGTACAGAAGGGCACTCACGAGTTTACTAAAGGAAACTCGAGAGGCACACAGGGGGCCTAGAAGGATAAGACTCTGGACGGTCTGCTGGAGATCCATGCTACCGCTGCGCCACTCTGATCAACAACTGGGAGAATCCACGCACTTCAAGCTCCATGACCTGGACATGAGAATCCAGGGGAGTCAGATGAAACTCCCCAGGCGAGTGGTGAAGCAAAAGCCAAGTGGCGAGCAAGGGTAAGCACATGTATAGTGATAAAACCAAATAAAGCCGAGGGCGAGCAAATCTGATTGTATGGTTTCAGATCACGACTCCATAAGACTAGTACGTCGAAGGAATAATCCAAACAAGGAAACCCTCATCTATATACCCTTATCTTATGTCACCATAATCTAAGCACATACAACCAGACTGCACTCAAGACATAATAAGATAATAAGCAAGAGGCAGGTGGATACCAGGGATAAAGCAGAGCATGAGCAATTAATACCATAATACTCATAAAGCCGGAAATCCGAAGTAAAATCCAGGACAAGCAAATATGGTAAGGCATATCACAGATTCATAGCCGTTTAAGCTGCAGGCTTCAGTATGCGTCCCATTCCATATACCTCCACTTACAACTTAAAGAGCTGGTTATTATGACACTTTATTATTACTCGTCTTACCCTGATATCTAGCTATGTGAACTAGCGTCCCAGCACACATAGATCCATATCCGAGTAAAGCAAGGTTGTTATTGGAAACCAGCGGGGGTATCAACGAACTATGTTTACAGTGGGTCCCGTACATACCCGGGACCACGGCCCAGGATTGTTCCGTTGCTTGGTGACGGAACCTGCCGCAAGGCTAACAGGAGGGACTTATGTATGCCCTTATCATGATTCAGGAGGAGGGAGCCAGCACTCCCCTCGGTCGCCTGGAGGCCCACAGGTCAGACCGGAAGTTTTAGTTGCACAACATGCCTAATACCACTGTAAACACGAACACATATTGATAGCCGCATGTTTCCCCCGACCCGATGCAAGTTGTTCCTTTTATGATTTATTAGGTTAATTAGCAATTTACGGGAATAACAGGAACAGGACATGATCAGGAATTCAGGAGTTCAGGTCACTGTATATAATACAGGATAACAGGTCACTGATCATGATACAGGATATCAGGTCACTGTACATAGTACAGGATAACAAGGCAGGGTTCCCGTAAATGTGATAATCACAGGTCAAGTATATCATGCTGGGTGTCAAGTGATAGCATGACAGGATGATGATATTAGACAGGTAACCAGTCATGTCAAGAGATTGATATAAGGTCAGTGGCAAGTCATGTCATAACAAGGGGTCTTGCCAAGTAGTAGCATGTCCGATGTTAGGTGATAACAAATCAGTTGACGGGTGATATACATGTGTTAAATAGTAGCATGTAATGACAAGTAGTATAAACAGGTGACAGGCATTATCATGTGGATGGTAAGTATCAAGCGAAAGCATGTCAAATATCAGCATATTAAGATTGTCAAGTAATAGTGAACACAATCAAAGAAGGTGTTAGTTCTAAACAACATAAATCATGAATAATACAAGTCGACCTATGAAAATAGGAAAGTCCCAAAAGGATAGCGAGAACACTCGCCTAAATCTTAGTGAAATCTCTGATATCCGGAATCTAGGAAATCAACGTGTCAGTGCGTTAAAGAGAAAGTGATAGAGAGAGTGCACAGGGGGAGGAGTATGCATAGAAACGCGAGTTTTAAGAGCGAGAAGCGGGAGTCGCGTCGCAGGAATAGCAGACGCGGGAATCACAGACGCGGGAGTCGCGTCGTGAAGGCACCGCAAACGCGGGGTTCGAGACCCGTGTTCAAAACAGGACGCGAGAAGAACGCGGACGCGGATGCGGGTGCTGCGTCGCGTTAACACAAGAAGAACACGGACGCGGTCATGGGATCCGCGTTAGGAACCAAATAGAGAGGAGGGAAGGTGATATTTGTCAAGTGACAAGTCATGGAATAACAATGTATGATACATGTCCCGAGGATAAAGTCCATATTCAAGGAAGGAATGAACCAAAGCAACCAGTCAAGATTAGTCGACTAGGGAGAATAGTTAGTCGACTTATGAGGGGGTTAGTCGACTATAAAGGAGGAGTAGTCGACTAATAGGTTGCGTTCCAGAAAAGGCTGCGTTTCAAAGGGTTGCGTTTCAGGAAGGTTAGTCGACTAGGAGCAGGGGGTCAGTCGACTAGTATGCTGCGTTTCGCAAAACTGCGTCTCACGAAGTCGCGTTCCACAAGTCCGCGTCTTGCCACAAGTCCGCGTCTCATGAATCCGCGTTTCACAAGTCCGCGTCTCACAAGAAAGAGTTAGTCAATAAGGGATGAAAGAGTAGGCAGCGTTCCAGGGAAAGGACGCGTTCAGGAAAGGTTAGTCGACTGGCACAAAGGTTTAGTCGACTAATAAGGTGCGTTCCAGAATAACCAGGCTGCGTTTCACAGGATTAGTCGACTAGGAATAAAGGGTGGTCGACTAATAATGGGGTCAAGTCGACTAATGACCAAGTCAAGTCGACTAACAGAGTGCAAATCAGGGAGCAGGATTTTGTTGAGTGTTGTGTTGATAATATTACAAGTTATAGAAATAATGTCCAAGTCTTGACGAGTAGAATTACTCGCCCAAGATGATCCTCGCTGCGTCCAGCAAAGGGAAATTCGGCCCCAATCCAAAAGGAGGGTACCGGCCCTTTGCGTCGCGCCAACAGAGAAGAACGCGGCCCCAAACCAAAAGGTGAGGCCGGTCTTCACAAGAGATGAATTTTGATGGTGTAAGTCTAGTTCAAGTGGTCAAAATGAGATTTTGCAAATGGTGTTACGGGGAGCGACGAGTCGGCTAGGATGAAAGAGCTCGCCGAGGAGGTGAAGACGGCGCGGTCGTTGGTGGCCAAGGTGGTGTATACGGTGGTGGAGAGGGTGGTGAAGTTTGGAGGAGGAGATGGGTTCTTTTGGGGTTTCTTGGTGGAAAAAGGTTGAAGAAGGTGGTATGGAGATGTTGGAGTGATGGAGGAGATGGAGAAGGAAGAAGTGGTGGAATTTGGGGTGAAAATGGTGGAGAAATGGTGGAGAAATGGGTGGCCAAAGGAGGGAGAAGGAAGTCTTTGGCTGCTGGTTGTTGGCAGCCATGGCTCTCTGTTGGAAGAGAGGAGGAGAACAAAATAATGAAGGAGAGAGGAGGAGGAAAGATGGGGTGGTTATATAAAGGTGTAAGAAAATATTATAATATAATGTTGACTTTTCAAATCAAAAGGACACACAAGAGGATCTTGCGTTTCCCACTCCAAAACGCAGCCCACATTCTTGCGTTTAGGCCAAAATGGGCTAAACGCGGGAATTAAAGCCGCGTTTCAGGGAAAAGCGAAAGCTGCGTTTCAACAAAAGGACAAAGCCAAGATGACATGATAGGGATTGATTGGCAGCGCATTAAATGCGGCATGGAGAGGATCTCCGCATTAAATGCAAAATCTCAGAAGTGAAGCTCGCGTTTGGGGAAGGAGAGAGAAAAGTGGGAAAATATCTGGATACTGTTCCGGTATCTGGGAAAACACCGAAAACTCCGGAAAAGTCCAAAAAAATAAAGTAACTTGGAAAGCTTCCGAAAAATTCTCAAAATAATAAATAAAATGATTTTTGGTGAAATCGGTTTTCAGGAATTCACTCTCATTTTCAAAATAAAAATCATAAGGTCAACCGTCAATATCGGTCTACACCGAGTTGGCCAGATTTTTGATAAATTCTGAAAAATCTTAGAAAATTCTCGAAAGGAGAAAATATAATTCTAAGAAGTAATATGAAAGCGGAATCTAGAAATTCGATCCCAATTGTAAACTAAAATTCCTGGAATCAACCAGTGATACTAGCCGACACCAAATCCAGTGAAATTTTAATAAATTTAGAAAATTCTCAGAAAAAGTATTTAGATAGAAAAGGTGATTTTAAGAAGTTACAGGAAAGCCGTTTCTTAAAATTCAACTCCGTTTGTAAATTAAAAATCCAGAAGTCGGTCAGCGGTGCTGGTCGACACCGGTTTTGAAGATTTTCAATTTAATCCAGGAAAATTCCAGAAAATCATAGAAAATCCAAAATATTGGAAAACAGTATTTAAAACTAAAATCGGTCAATTTGGAATAACAAAAGATCAAATCGAGAAATCTACTAGGATCGAGTTCCCGGTTCAGACTAGGCTGACTCCGAGTTCACAAATCCTAATCCAAGGCAATACGATCATATGAATAATTCATAATACAAAACAAATACAGGAAGTAAATCGAAAAATACGATCGAAAAATCTGAATACGCAACTAAGTACGTATTCCGGGAGCGGGGTGTTACAGTATTATTCCTTAGTTCTATTAGGCTTTCTAATCTGCCCATGTAACGAGCCTTTAATCGATTACTCCCAAACCAAACGGTCTTAGGGCACCAGGTGAGAAAACACCCCCAAAGACTTAAGAACTCGAGCAAATAAAGCAAATAAGGCCACAAAACTAAGGATTTTATTATTTGAACCCCTTTTAGGCGTGAATACTTATACTTTATTAGGCACAAATACCCAGTTTAATCAGAGGATTTATATACATATTTTTTCTCAAACTTATCTAAATCATCTTTCACATAAATACTAAGGCTTGCTTAGGCCAAAGTACCAGCTAATCAATAATTAGATTCGTTCATCTTTCATAGATATTTTTTTTCTTTTTTCTTTTTATATATAAGGCATAAGAATCTTTGTTTTTGAACCCTAAGTGTGTAAGTGTATGAAGTGTGCATATTTTATTAAGGTAAAGATCAAGACTAAATTACTTTGACAAATTATCTTCCTAACCCTAAAAATCAAACAAATAATCTTATTTTGACCAAATTTAAGAAATCCTAATTTTGATTTTCTTATTCCTTAAAATTGACTTAATTTCTTACAAAAAATATGTCAAAATATTGTTTCTATTTTCAAAAAGATTTTAAAAGTAAAGAAATTTTTTTAATAAAAAGAAAAAAACCTAAGTTATGTTAGACCCTCCCCCACACCTATCTCATGCATTGTCCTCAATGTATGAATTAATGCATAGATGCATGAAAAAGAAGAGAGGGAAGGAAAATGTTACCTTAAGGTGGTAGTTCTGGTGGTGGTTTGATTGGTCCACGAAATACGGCCCAATCGACTTTTCGTGGAGTTCGGAGGAAACCCACTAGAAATTTCTCTAATATAACCCACTAAAATGATATATCCATAAAGGATTTTTATTAAATATTTAACCCCATCTAATTTCCAAATTCCATAATTAATTTCGGAGTCAAATTTGTCAACCGCCTTGTCCCAAAATAGAGTGTGAAAAGATAGAATGATTGACTTAGACTCAGGAAGTACAGAAACTAATACCGACTCAGGAAGGTGACTTAAGTCAAGTAAAGGCTCAGGAGTCGAGATTGGTTCAAGAAGTGGGTCCAAGTCAAGAAGTTGAAACTCAAGTCCACATTTATTTTCCAACAATGGAATGTGACTTAATATTGGTGATTCAAGTTCAAGAATGATAGGTGTGGGAATCAAAACTGACTCTAAAATATTACTCAAGTTGGGTAACAAAACAGGAATCAATATTGATTCGGGAATTTGAACTGGATCACAAATTTGAGAATCTAGGTCACAATTCTCATTGAGTCCAATTTCGTAAAAGTGAGAACTTGCCAATTTGTCAATAGGACTTTCAAAAGTGTAAAATTGGTCAAGTTCAATATAATCATCAAAGATAGGTGATTCAATTTCATGATGAATTGGTACAGGATCCAATGTTGACTCGAAAAAAGGTTGAAATCAGGTGAAGACACCGGAGTCATTATTGAATTAGGAAGTAGAATTAAATCACTAAGTTGAGGTTCAGGATCATATTCATTCTCAAGTTCTATTTTAGGAAATGAATAACTTGCCAAACTGTCAATATCATTTTTAAAATTTGGAGTTTGGGCAAGTTCAAATGATTGTTCTGAAATGGAACCTTGATTTCCAAAACAACTTGACTCTTCGGCTCTAACATAATGGTTACTGACATCAGAACTGGCCAAACGGTGAGAACGTAGAGATTGGACCATCATATCTATGTCATGATTACGAGCGTTTTGAGCCTGAGTCATGGCTTCAAGCATCTCTTCATAGTTGATGGTTTCATCATCTTGTTGAAAAGATGAAGTGTTATCTTGGAGTTGGTGGTGAAATTGTGAGTCCATCAGATTTTGTAATTTTTGTTTGGACTCACGCATACTCATTTCCAAAATTGATGGTTTTCTATTTTGGACTGGTGGAACTGAGTATGAATCTTGAAAATATTGTGGACTAGGTGGATAAGGAGGACAAGTTGGTTGAAAATTAGACTCGGGGAGGTGAATCTCCACTGACTCTGTGAAGAGTTGAAATTATTCTGGAAATTATGGTTATAAGATTGGTGGCATGGGTTATATTGATTCGGATAAGACCAATCCGGCACACTAGGTTGGTTAAAGTTATGATATGTCGGGTTGGTAATATCCAAAAAAGAGGATGGTGTGTAATGTGGATTACTATTAAAATTGGAAAAATTATTGTTATAAGCCATATCACACAATAAAACACAAACAAAAAACAAACAAATAAGCAAACAAAAAAGATAAAATTCTAATCTAAGTTAGGGTAGACCTATGACCTAGACGACTCCTAACTGGTTAGACTGTCCATGGGAGGTATAATATAGACTTTGACCACAAGCTAATCAGCCAGGTCAGGGCAAGATTGGTGAGAGGTTATCCGTCAAAGACGTTGCTTAATTAAATAACTATCAATCTTCGGGCTTTCGGCCCTTAATCCTCTTCCTAGACACTGATTTAGCAGGAGTCAAAATCCAACACCTTTCCCCCTTAGGATAATCTCCTAATTGAGTCCGAGATGTCCCTAGGGCCAACGTCTACTCATTTTTAGTTAGGCTTGGGTTAGTGAGTGCTTGGAATCTGATTTTTGGGCTAAGGAAGGATGATTAAATCCCCACCTTATCTTGTTGTGGGGTGGTGCCCTTAAGATCAGTTTGTGCAAGTGTACAAGATATGTAAACAAGATTCACTCAAAGCGAAGTAAATCAACCAAGAGATGAGTCTTATTCTAGATGCAATGCGAACGTACCTTGCTCCAGCACTCTTCAACAGTAAAATAAATGAATTGAAAAAATACGTGCCTAAAAATGCAAACGTCTAATCAATTTTTTAACTTTTTCAACAAATGTTTTACTGTTGATTTATTAGCAAGCTTATGTGATGGCATATAAGAAATAAAGTTTGCATAAAACTATCATTTTGCAAAGCAAGCAGCCCTGCAAAAGGCCAGTTAGTAGTGAACTCTTCCTTGCCGCGGAAACACGGCCAAAGCTGAGCAAACGCGGCAATTCAGAGGGTACTTGGTTTCTGTTTTCTGGAACGGAGGCCCAAGACCACTTATAGGTTACTGCAATCTTTTTTTCCTGCTTTTCTTGCCCTATAACCTGCAACAGAGAAGAAAAATTCGTTTTAGTTCAAAAAAATTCAATAAAAACTAGATTTCAATAAAAACCGTTACCCTCCCCGGCAACGGCGCCAAAAATTGATTTAAGTTTTACCTGCACACAAAATACGAAATTACAGAACTTAAAAATAAAGATGTGTAAGTGCTCAATTCTACCGCGATAGCAAGTGGCTATGCGGGTCGTGATCCACAAGGAGGGTTTGCGATAGAAGCGTTCAAGGTTTTTTAATTGAAATCTTTATGAAGAAAAACGAAAGTTCTTCTTTGTTTAAAGAAATAAAAATGAAAACGAGTTATGTTAAAGTTAGAAAGAAAACGGTAGAATGAGAAGGTGGAGAAAATTAGAAAATGACTATGTACAAATGAAGTGGAAAAGAAAGATTCGGAAGATGTGGTGTTGGTGATTTAATCAACAGAAATAAAAGAAAAGAAAGAAAAATAATTACTTACCTTCTTTTTACCAAAAGCTTACCTCGAGTCTTTAGCGAAGGTGTTACCTTGAAATGGAGGCAATCAGCGCATAGCCCATAAGAGTTGATTATTAGTCTCTTCCACATTACATCATCAAGACAACTCAAGCATGAAATGATACAGAGAGACTCACATCCATCATCATGAGCTATCGGTGGCACTCGCAAAGGCAAAGCTCTTTCGATGCTTTTGGACTCACTTGGAAGACAATTGTACCAAAATAAGAGTGAAGTAGAAAAGAAGAAGAAGAAGAAGAAAACTAAAATGAAGTACATACAAAGAGAGAATACAGATTTGATTTCATAACGATAAAAGAAAAGAAAGAAACCTTACACCGGTGTCACTCTCAGCACAAACTTCATTCTTGTTCTTCTATGAAAGTCTGATCTCCTCTGAATTACATAAATGAAAACTAAAATTACATGAAAAAGTAAAAGAAAAACCTACACTAAGAAATGGAAAACTTGGCTAAATCCTATCTCTGCATGGTCCTCCCTTTTGCTCAGCTAAAACCAGTATTTATAGGAAAAAAACCTAAAGGAAAAGATCCCAGGAAGATTGGGGGATCTCCTGGTCTGATGTATTTCCCGTATCTTCTTCTGATTTTCTTGTTTTTGCTTCAAAAGTTGACAAAACAGCCTTTGATTGTGCTTGATTCAAGGAGGATTCTTCTCAACCTCCTTATATGCCAAGATTTTGCCCTGATTTCTTCATCTTGATTCAGGGAGGATTCTCCTCAACTTCCTTATATGCCAAGATTTTGCCCTGATTTCTTTATTTCAAATTTATTCTGAATTAATCAGAATTTGGTGGGCTTTTGGGCTTGTTTCTCTTCATCTCCTTAAGGAATGGGCCTGCAAATAAATTAAACATTTAATTAGGACAATGCAGATTTTATTCTATAATAAGTATGAAAATATGATAATAAATGTGCAACATTAGTGACCAATTAACTTTGCTAAATGGCCTTTACGGCCGCAATGTGTACAAGTGTACACTCTACTATGCACATGTGTATGAGGGTGATCGTCGTGTGCAAAGTGTGCATATGTATGATGAGGGTATTTTGCATGAACATGTGGAGCTTGTTTCCTTGAAAATAAAGACTCCAATCTAGAGTGGTTAAAAGCACATTTGCTCAAAGTTGAGCTCAAACAATCTATTTTATTTTTCAAAAATTTAACTTCATTTTTATCAATGGTTGTGGCATGAAGAGCATGATCAATAGTCTTTTTCTTTTTAGAAACATTTACTTTTTCTTTTTCAACAATTTTTCTTTTTTAAAGAAGTGTTTTCTTGCAATGCAACTTCTTTTTGTTTTTCCACCAAAACAATTTTATTTTTCAATGATGTATTTCCTTCACATAAATCATTCAATTTAGAAAGCAAGGAAACATTCTCATTTTTCAAATTTTCATTTTCTTTTTCAAAGCATGTAACTTTATTTTTAAAAGAATCATTTTCTTTTAACATGCAATCAAAATTTTTTTTCATTTTCTTATTATATTTCTTAAGCAATTCATATTTTTCTAGGAGTTGTTGACAAAATGATGCTAGTTCATTATATGGCATTTCAACATCCACTTCTAGCTCAGATTCGGTAATTACCTTAAGGGGTTATCCCCTTGGACCATGTAGCACATGTTGGAGGTGTCACTTCCAACATCTGAATCGCTCCCCGCATAGTATTGTCCTTTTTCGCCAAGGGAGATGAAGAAGTTCCATACTACAAAAGTCGAATCAAATTAGCAACCCTAGATAAATAAACATCATTTAGGGTAGATCTTAAAGCATGTAGGGCTTTTGCATTGCCTCAATATTTTTGCCATTTAAACAATATGAATCTTTAGTAGTGGCAAAATAAACATGAATACTTAGGGCTTTGAGGTATAAAGACATCTTAACCTTTCAAGTTTGGATGTTAAGAATGTCAAAGATGGGAGGTGACATGAAATCCATGGTGTGTGTACAAATATTGAGATTAGCTATAAATGAGGATCTTTAACTCTAGGTTATTAGACCCAAATCAAGAGCACTTGGCTCTGATACCAATTGTAAATCACCTAGAGGGAGGGTAAATAGGTGATGAGCTAATCTAATGGTCAATAATGCGGAATTAAAACTTATTAAACTAAACACCACGTATAACACAAGAGTGTAGCCGGATTCCCCGTGAAGGGCTCTGGACTAACTACTCAAGATTCCTCTAAATAAGAGTTGAGGTGCCGCGTTGGCTCTCTTGGTTGAATACAAGTGTTAGCAAACAATCCCCAAGCATATAACAATTAAGCACAAATATATATATCAAGCATATGAAGATAAAGATAATATAAGCATGCAAGAGATAAACACAAGTAAGAGATAGAGAGTCAGTAATCGCAAACACGGGAGATCTGTTTCGAGGTTCGAGCCAACTTGCTCTATGTCCCTGCCTTCAACACTATGAAGGATTTTCACTAAAATCGATCCCACCGGATCACTCGGCGCTGCAACACCTACAAGGTGAGTTCACACTTGAACTCCTTGAATTCTCTAGTCCCGTACTTGCCGCAAGCCCACTAGCTCGCCGAGGCCGAACCTCAAATAACGAGTTCACACTAGAACCCGAAACAACGCGAACCCGCAAGTCCGCCTCCTCAAAGTAAAAAGATGGAACTTTAGTGATCACAACACTTTGATCACCTAAAATCCTCTCACAACAAATAACCCTATAGGTAGATATAGAAATGGATAGCTCAAGTGTTTGTGTGAGAAAACTAGGATTGAAATGGTGGAGGAAAACTCAAGAAATCACTTTTAAAAACACTCTAGAAAAACTCTCCTTTTGATATGGTAATTTTGGCTCTTAAACAAGTGGAGATAAACATCTAATAGAGTTGGAAAAACTGGCTCAAAATCCACTAAAAAATCTTTTAAGAAAACAGCCCCAAAAGTCTCATTTTATAGGGCTAGAAAAAACTAGCCGTTGGGGCATTTTTCAGCCTTGACGGCTGACGGTCGACCGGCCAGGTCGACCGCCAACATCAGATTTCTGACCGTTGGGGCGTCGATCGACCGGCCTGGTCGACCGCTGCCTGGAACAGAGAGCAGAGCTCTCTGCCGGTCAACTGGCCCGGTCAACTGGGGCTTTCCAGAGAGCAGAAGCTCTCTGCGGTCGACCGGGTCGGTCGACCGGCCCTCCAGCAGATCTGGCATGCACGTTCTATGCACGTCAGTCGACTGTCCCAGTCGACCGACTCCTAACTCGGTCGACCGGTCCGGTCGACCGGCAGAAGCCAGGTCAGGACATTTTTGGGATTGAAAAACTTGACATTTTGACACAAATAAAATCCCATAAAATCTCTAAAATTCTACAAATATAGTTTCAATATTATACTTTGATAAATAAACATGTTTGAGTAAAATCAAGACATGTTACAAACAATTTGAACTATTTTTGTAACTTAGAAATTTTCGCTAAAAACGAAAACCGTATTTTTCCAAATTGGTTTTTCAAAACATATTTTTCCAAAACTTCTCCAAATACAAAAATAAGATATTTTAAACACTTTGAAAGCATAGAGTGTATAGATATGATCTACTACACATACATGATGAAATATCTATATTTTTGACAAGAAGCACTAAACATGGTTTTGGTTAAGACATACATACTTTGAATTCCAAAAATCAAACCGGTATTTTTTCAAAATGAAAACTCTTTTGTATTTTTCTAAAATAAAATTCTTTTATGAAAACTCATCTAAATCAAGAGTGTGTGTGTGTGTGTGTAATGGTATACTTGAACAATCCACCAACTATTCTATCCTTTACATTTTAATCTAAAACAAAATCTTATAAAAACAAACCTAGACTCAAGTCTTCTTCTTGAAGTCTTCACTTGAAGTCTTCTCATCTTCTTGACTTGGTCCAAACACGATCTATAGAGCTAGACTCCTTTAGAGTACTTGATGTGATCTTGATGCATAAGCTCTTGAATGAAACAATGCTAGCTCCAAACTTGACTTTAAATCCTTTAATGAAGCTACACACCTACTAAGATCTTGATCACAAATATGAGACTAAATAAACACAAGATCATTAGTATCATAACTACATGAGTTGATCATCATCAAAGCTAGAGTGATGGGCCTTTGGCCAACACATCTTACCGAGATATTTAGATATGTGAACTAGCGTCCCAGCATACATATATCCACATCTGAGTAAAGTAAGGTTGTCACTGGAAACTAACCTGGGTATCAACGAATAATGTTTACAGTAGGTCCCGTGCATACCTGGGACCACGACCCAGGATGTTCCATTGCTGGAGAACAGAACCTACCGCAAGGCGATCAGGAGGGTTTTATAGAATGCCCTTTATCAAGATGGTATTAGGAAGGAGGGAGCCGCACTCCCCTCGGTCGCCTGGAGGCCCTCAGGTCGGACCAGAAGTTTTAGTTGCACAACATACCTAATACCACTGTAAACATGAACATATATTGATATCCGCAAGTTTTTCCCAAATCGATGTAAGTTGTCCCATTTTAATGGTTTATTAGATAATTATCAGATTCTAAGAATGAGCAGGAACAAGCCAGGAATATCAGGAATACAGGTGATTGTAAAATCAAAGGGATAAGAGAATTACCGTGTAGCTTTGGGCTAATAGGTCGTGTCCACAAGGAGGAATGCAATAGAAGCTTTTCGGTATTTTTATTAAATAACAAAGAGTGAAGTTGGTGTCTTTCTTTTAAGTTGAAAAAGAAATGGAGAGAAGGGAGATGATTAAAAGAAAAGTTACAAATTTAGAGAAGGCTTTGGAAAAGGTGAATTTTGTATAAAGTTTGAAAAGTGATTTGTTATTTTTTAATAAAGAAAAAAATCTGAGCTAACTATCTCACTACTCAACGATATGTTCTTCTATTGAAATCCTTAGTGCCTCAACTTGATCATAGGTTAAAACTTAAGATTTATTTTAGAAAGTATTAAGTAAAGCACATAAGATAGATGAAAAAGTAATTCTTTTCTTTAAGAAATCATCTCGAATTGAATGTTAAATCATCAAGAAGTTCAAGTATGAGATAAAAACAAGTTCAAGAGACGTTTTTAAAAGAAGTAGAAATTTAAAAATCCAAACCCATTCTCATGTGCCTTCAAGAACACTTTCAAGAAGAAAGGCTTAAGTTAGGCATGCAAATGATTTATTGGGTCTTTTCATCAAACCATTCGAAAAGAAGAGGGATCAGAGAGAGGAGTAATAGTGAGCCTACAAAATCGATTTAGCTACTCATGAAAGACAAAGAACAATGCAAGTAAATAATGCAAGACATACCGTAAAATAGAGTGGAAGAAAAGGTACCTTGATCCTTGTATTGATGTCACTTCAATGTTCAGAATACAATCACTCAATTCCTCTCTCTCTCACTAGTATTTGCACTGAATTACAAATTGTAAAACAAAGATACAACTTTTATACTATCTAACAAAGAGCCTAAACCTTAAAAAAATAAACAAAAATTCTAATCCTAGTCTTCACCCCTTTATTCTCTGTTGAAAATGGTATTTATAGGGAAAAACTAGAGGGAGAGGTCGTAGGAAGATTGGGGGAGCAAACACTCCCCCAACAACCCTAACAAAGCCACAAAAATGCGGCTAGGGTCGTGTTTTCATGGCCTCGGTGTGGCCAGGTGGCCACACCCAAATGGGGGATGCTCCTGGTTTGGTGATTCTCCCATATCTTCTGCTAGTTTTCTCGTTTCTGCTCCAGAATTTGACGAAACAGCCTTTGATTGTTAGCTTCAACTGCTTGATTTGGGAAGATACATTTCAATCGATTTTTAACCTCTCTGATTTGCCAAGATCTGTCCTGATTCCTGATTTCAATTTATTCTGAATTAATTCAGACTTTGATGGGCTTTTGGGCTTGTTTCTCTTTCCTTTCTTTTAGTAATGGGCCTATATTTAACAAAGAAGAATAAGATTTATTTGAAAATCACCTAGAGGGGGGTGAATAGGTGATAATGCTAATCAATGCACAAATAAAAATTATGATGCAACAATCTCCCAAAACAAGACTAGAAGCCGGATTCCCCGTAAAGGGCTCTGAACTCCTTCCCCGTGATTCCTCTGGATATGAATTGGGGGTGCACAATGCAATCTTGTTGTATGGGACTTTGATTGACAAGATGAAAGAAAACAAGTGAATATTGCAATGAAAATAGCAAGCAAGTAATAGGAGCAATGATAGTAAAGCAAGAAGCAAGTGCAAGTAAACCAAACGCAAACACCGAGAATTTTTCCGAGGTTCGAGCACCCAGCTCTACGTCCCCGCCTTTCCCAGAAGGATTTCTAACCACTATAACTTCACAAAGATGTTACAAATACACCGGAGTACCCAACTCCACAATCTCAAGTACAAGTTCTCTCTTGGTGATCAAAAGACCACAAACTCTCTTTTGAAAAATGTCTCTTCTCTTACAAAAATCCTTGTAGAATGATGAGAGGATTGAAGCTCTTGAGTGTAAGTGAAAAGAGAAAGAAAATCAGAGAGTTTTGAAAAACACTTCAGAAAATAAGAGAAATATTCAGCACAAAAACCAAGAAACAAAGCTCTTTTGAATGCCTTAAATTTTTGAAACTTTTGCAAATTTTTCTTGTAATGAACCTCTCCCTAAACACCCCTATTTATAGTAGAGGGCTAGGGTTTAAAGATAAAACTCACTTAAGGCTAATTAGGAAGTATTAGGATGAGTAAATATCATTTAAACCCTTTTTAGAAAGAAAAAAAAAAAATAAAACAGCTCAGAAAACTAGCCGTTACTGTTCAAACGGCTCACTCGGTCGACCAGTCGGTCAACCGAAGTTCAAAAAATAAGAGCCGTTGCTGGCTCTCGGTCGACCGAAAAATACAGAGAGCAAAGACTTACAGTCAGGTAGGTTTCGGTTGACCGCTCGGTCGACCGTGAAACATGCACACGGATACGCACCTGCTGCCAGGACCTCGGTCGACTGGGACGGTCGACAGACTTGACCTGACACAGGGTCGGCCGGTCGACCGACCGGCTCAGGTCAAAAGTCAAAGCTGAAACAGAATTTTGAAGGGAATTTAAAATCTAACAAAATAGTTTTGATTTGAAACATGTATAATACCCAAAATTGAGTTTATAAACAAGAGGTTTTAAAATAAATTTTACATATTTATAGGGAATATTCTTTGGAAATGATATGTGCACCAGAAATGTGTGTGATAAGAGCTTCAAACCTATTCACTATTCTTTAACAAAATTATAAAACTAGAAACAAATCTAATGAAGTCTTTTGAGCAATCTTGAGCCATGCAATGCCTTGCTAGAGCCTTCTTCTTCTATGCTCCTTCCTTGATGTGCCATAAGCCTTCTTTGCTTTATGAACCTAGAATTTCTTGCAATGGCTAAGCAATGGTCTCCAAATATGGTACTAACCTGAAATTTATCTTGAACAAACTTATTAGTACCAAATAGCTCTTATTTGTTTTGTTATCATCAAAGCTCTAAACAAATGGAGAGTGTAACCTTTTGGGCCAACAATCTCCCCCTTTTTGATGATGACAAAACAAATAGGTTATGAACAAAAGTATAAGGGAGGAGAAAGCTCCCCCTCAAATTATGCTATATAAAACAAGGAAAAACAATGTAAGTTGCAAGTAAGAATCCATGAAACTAAAAACCATAAACACAATGGGATATAAAATGCTTGCAAGACACTTAAACTCAAATATAAGAATTCATTGAAAACTTTTGAAAACACATCAAAAACCAAAAACATATATAAACTCATATATAAACTCATATGGAACCAAAACCATACCAATATATATAAACTCATATGGAACCGAAACCATACCCAAAACCATTATTTCCAGACATAAACTCATTCTCCCCCTTTTTGTCATACATCAAAAAGGGTTAAGAAAACATTTTTATTCAATAACACAAACATTAAGTTCACCACAATAAAAGAAAATCTAGCAAAATCAAGTGGTTTAGTGAAAATATCGGCAAGTTGCAAATCCGTAGAAACATAATCAATATCTATATCCCCTTTCTCAAATGATCTCTAAGAAAGTGATATCTAATCTCAATGTGCTTGGTCTTA
Source organism: Agave tequilana (assembly GCA_038442645.1). NCBI lineage: Eukaryota > Viridiplantae > Streptophyta > Magnoliopsida > Asparagales > Asparagaceae > Agave > Agave tequilana. Next base: position 135,119 of record JAVJIF010011035.1, on the reverse strand, counting down.
CTATGTTGATTTGCATTCTTAGTCATAGATATAGTACTAGTATTATCACAAATATTTTTATATGGTTATAATGCAAATCATAATCAAGGAGAGTATGTTTCATCCAAAGGACTTGTGCACAACAAGCCCCCGCGGCAACATACCCCGCCTCGGCGGTTGAGAGAGCTACGGAATTTTATTTCCTAGAGGACCATGAAACAAGACAATTACCAAGAAATTGACATGTCCCACTAGTACTCTTTCTATCTACTCTACAACCCGCATAGTCGGCATCCGAATAACTCGTCATTGAGAAATCTCCGGTTTTCGGATATCAAAGACCCATTCCAATTGTGCCCTTTATATAACGAATAATGCGTTTAACCGCAATAAGATGGGACTCTTTGGGACACGATTGAAATCTAGCACAAATACACACATTAAACATTATGTCCGGCCTACTTGCCGTCAAATACAAAAGACTACCTATCATGCTTCTATACAATTTAATGTCAACATTTTTACCTTGGTCATCCTTATCAAGCTTGGTTGTAGTTGCCATGGGAGTGTTGCAAACTTTAGAGCCCTCAAGTCCAAAATTCTTTACGAGTTCCTTTGCTTACTTGGCTTGATATATGAAATTCTCATCTTGCAATTGCTTGATTTGGAGTCCAAGAAAGAAATTCAATTCACCCATGGAAGACATTTCAAACTCACATTGCATAACCTTTTCAAACTCCTTGCATAAAAACTCATTAGAAGATCCAAAAATTATATCATCAACATAAATTTGCACAATTAAAATGTCATTATCAACATGCTTAGTAAAAAGAGTTGTATCTACTTTGCCTTTAACAAAATCATTTGAAATGAGAAAACTAGAAAGCCTTTCATACCAAGCTCTTGGAGTTTGTTTCAATCCATACAAAGCTTTATCAAGTTTAAAAACAAAATTAGGATGAACAAGATCAACAAAGCCGGGAGGTTGTTCAACATAAACTTCTTCATTTATAAAACCATTCAAAAATGTACTTTTCACATCCATTTGAAAAAGTTTAAAATTTTTAAAAGATGCAAAAGCTAGTGTCATCCGTATGGCTTCAAGCCGTGCTACGGGTGCAAAGGTCTCCTCAAAGTCAATTCCCTCAACTTGAGTGTAACCTTGGGCCACTAACCTAGCTTTATTCCTAATGACATTACCGGACTCATCCATCTTATTTCTAAAGATCCACTTAGTACCAATTATTGGTCTATCGTGGGGCCTAGGAACAAGGTGCCAAACTTGGTTGCGCTCAAATTGATTGAGTTCCTCTTGCATGGCTAACAACCAGTATGAGTCTGCCTCAGCTTCGAGGATGCTTTTGGGTTCAAAATGAGAAATGAAAGCAAAGTTACCACATAAGTCATGGAGTTTGGAGCGAGTTGTTACCCCTTTAGATGCATCACCTAAGATGAGCTCCTTGGGATGATTTGTAGCATATCTTCAAGCTTTAGGAAGCGGTTGAGAGCTTTCTTCTTTATCCTCTAGAACATCACCAATGGATTCTTGCTTTTCTTCTTGAGCGAGTGAGTCCTTCAAGGATAGTCTCTCCATGTCTTCACCTAATGGGTCAATCTCTACAACATTCTCAACAACCACATTAGATTCTTCAAACTTAACATGCATGGATTCTTCAATGGTAAGTGAAGATCTATTGAATACTCTATAAGCTTTGCTAGTAGTAGAATATCCAACAAAGATTGCTTCATAAGCCTTAGCATCAAATTTACCCAAGTTATCTTTAGTATTCAAAACAAAACACTTGCATCCAAAAACTTTAAAATATGCAACATTTGGTTTTCTAGAATGATACATTTCAAAAGATATTTTGGAAGAATTCTTACACAAATAAATACGATTTGAAATATAGCATGCGGTGTTTACGGGCCTCGGCCCATAAATATTGAGGGAGGTCATATTCACTTATCATGGTCCTAACCATCTCTTGAAGTGTTCTATTTTTCCTTTCTACAACTCTATTTTGTTGTGGAGTTCTAGGACATGACATTTCATACTTGATTCCCTTTTCATCACAATAAGTCATGAAGAGTTGGTTAACAAACTCACCACCTCTATCACTCCTTATTTTCAAAATCGAAAACCTTTTTCTTTTTCAACCCTTTTTCGAAAAACTTTGAAATGAGAAAAGGTTTGATCTTTGTGTTCCAAAAGAAAACCCAAGTGAAACGGGAAAAATCATCAACTAAAACAAATACAAATCTACTACCATTTAAGCTCTTAGTTTTAGTTGGTCCAAAAAGATCCATATGAATTAATTCTAATGGCCTAGTTGAGATGATATCCTTGATTGTTTGAAGGAAGACTTGGTTTGTTTCCCAAGTTGGCACGCACCACAAATGCGGTCTTTCTCAAACTTCAAGCAAGGTATACCCTTCACCAATTCCTTAGAATTAATCCTAGAAAGATGGTCAAAAGATGCATGTCCTAATCTTCTATGCTAAAGCCAAGAATTTTCATCAAAAGCATTCAAGCACTTAGCAGAACAATCTAAATTAAGCATGTCAATAATATAAACATTATTGTCACGAAAACCGGTGAGAATACAATCATCGTTTTAACATCAAAAATCTTGCAAGAAGAATCATCAAAAAAACTTTAAGTCCACGGTCACAAAGTTGACTAATGCTAAGCAAGTTATGCTTCAAACCATCAATAAGAACTACATTTTTTAGAATAGGAGATGCACCAATTTGAATGTTACCTATACCGATGATAGTGCCCTTGGAATCATCCCCGAAGGTGACGGTGCCACCTTCCATGTACCTTGATAGGGTTGTAAAGTTATTGATGTCCCATGTCATGTGTCTTGAACAACCACTATCAAGGTACCACCGCTTCTTACGTCTTGGAGCCTTGGTGTGTACCTACATCAAATAATTTAGGACTTGATTTTGGTACCCACATTTTCTTGGGTCCTAAAGAGTTAGTGCCATGAACCCAAACAAGATTATTTGATCTACTTATTTGGTCATAACAGAACTTAGCCAAATGTCTATTCTTACCACAATAAGTACATCTATACACTCTACCATATTTAAAAGCATAGTGAGTGTGAGACTCGTGAGCATGTATGGATTTAGCATGAGTGTTGTGTGAAGTGTGAGCATGAGAAATCTTAACATGAGAATCTTTAACATGAGAAGTGTGCTTTTTAGAAAATATTTCTTCTGGTTTCTTAGTGTTAAAAGCACAATCCTTCAAAACCTTTTCAAAATCAACAATTCTAGTTTTTAAAGAAGAAATTTCTTTTTCATCAATCTTAGAAAATTTTGCTTTACAAGCAACTTTGTAAGCACTAAATTCATTTTGAGTAGAAATGAGATTGGAAGAAATTTCATCTTTTTCTCTAGAAACAATAGCAAGTTGATTTTTAAGAAAAGCAACTTCCTTTTTAATTTAGAACATTCAATCTTTTTATTATTATAGGTTTCTGAGAGTTCAACAAAAGCATGTACAATAACTTCTTTAGTTAATTCATCATCTTCATCAAGAGGTTGTGGGGTTACCTTTGGTGTGTTTGCCATGAAACACATGTTCGCCGTGTCCACCTCGTCTTCGGATTCGCTTTCCGAATCCCATGTGGCTTTGTAGGCTTTATTTTCCACCGACTTCTTTGGCTTGAAGGAGGAAGTCATCTTCTTCTTGAAACCGGGCAATCCGCCATGATGTGTCCGGGCTTTCGACAATTGTAGCAAATGATTCTTCTCTCCTCTTTTCCTTCACACTTCCTTCTAAAGTTGAGCTTGTTCTTCCGGTACATTCTCTTCACATTTCGCACAAGAAGGGAGAGCTCCTCATCTTCTTCTTCATCTTCTTCATCGTCATCAAGAGTGGATGAAGACTTGAAAGCAATAGATTTCTTCTTTTGAGGAGCGGCATCTTCTCTTGCCTTCTTTTCCATCTCATGAGTCTTCAAGTTGTCGATTAGACTTATGAGATCCATTTCATCCTCGTCGTTCAATTCTTTTAAGGTGGTGGCCTTTATCTCCCATGATGAAGGAAGAGCCCGAATCACTTTCCGCACCTTTTGGTCATTGGAAATATCATCACCTAAGGAAGAAAGAGCATTGATGATTTTAGTAAACCTTGTAATCATGCAATCAATGGATTCATCATCAATCATTTTAAAGGATTCATATTGGGACCTCAAGAGATCGATCTTAGCTCTCTTGACTTGTCATGTCCCCTCGTGTGTGACCAACAAGTGTTGTCAAATCTCATAGGCGGATTGGCAATGAATTACCCGTGTAAGTGTTGGCCCAAAGGCCTTCCACTCTAGTTTTGATGATGATTAACTCATGTAGTTATGTGTACTAATAATCTTGTGATTTTAGTTTCAGATCATTAATCAAGTTATTAGATGGTGTTAGCTTCAACAAGATGATTTGGAAGCTTTCACATGTTGATTCAAGAGCCCGAGCATCAAAGATCATATATAGCACTTGCTCGGTGGATCAAGGAGTTTTGGATCGAGTCGGCTTGGAGACGGCGCTCTACAAGAAGACTTTGGTACCTAGTTTAGTTTTGTGTTTAGATCCAAATTGTAAAGATTAGAATAGTATGATATGCTCAAGTTCACAACACACACGTTTCATGTTTTGAATATTGGTTTTCGGTTTTTCGGTTTTAGGTTTAACCAATCTTGGTTTGCATGAATAGATAGATTCAAAACAAGTTTATATGGTTTAATGTATGTTAGATTTGTTCTACATACATGCATGCTTAATTTTCTAGACAAACTTAGTTTTGACTTATTCATGTGTTTTATGTTTTGGTATTTTTAACAAAACATATTTTGGAATTAATGTCAAAAACATGGATATATATATGTTTCATGTATATTGGATTTCTATCCATATGCATCATGCTTTAAAATGTTTAAATATCATGTTTTTGTATTTGGATGAGTTTTGGACAAAACGTATTTTCTATTCAAAATCCAAGTTTTAGAAAATACGGTTTTTGGTTTTTAGAAAATATTGTAAGACACAAAAACAGTTTTAATTGCCTGATATTTGAGTCAAAACTTTATCATATGTTTATATATCAATGCAATTTGTCAAAACTATTTTTGGGGATTTTCAAATAGTTTACAAGAATTTATTGGATATTTAATCCCTTAGTTTTTCTGACCAGAACAGCCTCTGCCAGGCTAGGTCGGTCGACCCAAACGATCGGCCGCACCAAGTAGCCGGTCAACCGTTCGGGTCGACCGACGTGCACGGATACGTGCACGCTGGCTGCCACATGGTCCGGTCGACCACACGGGCGACCGACTGTATGCAGGCTAGTCTCTGTTTGTTTCAGTCGACCACCCGGTCGACCGGTAGCTGGCAACGGTCAAAATGTGACCGTTGGACGGTCGACTGCACGGTCGACCGGCAGGGTATTTTTGGCAGTTTCTGCTGCCAACGGCTATATTTTTCTGGGGGCTATAAATACCCCATAAATGGCCAGTTTTCTATAAGATTTTTTTGTGCGAATTTTTCCTTACTCTCTGGTGTTTTCACAACAATCAAAAGAAGTGTTTGAGCTTGAATTGATCAATCTATTTGGTGTTTTTGCTAGGGTTTGGAATATCAAAGAAAAGGGTTTTTGGGAAAAGATTTTGATTCAACTTCTATATCTTAGTTTCAGTTTTTCCCAAGGATTTTCTTTGTGATTTTGATTTCCATTCCATTGGTTTTCTCCACACTTGAGCTACATCTACTTTCTTATTCTATAGGATCTTTGTGTGGGAGAAAGAGATTGTTTGTGGTTGTTATTTAGACCACCAAGTTAAAAACCCAATCTTTTCTTGGTTTTGTGCCTTGGGTTGTATCCCTCAAGTTGTGAGGTGATCCTTATGTTTGCTTTGTGCTAATCCCTCGGGTTGTGAGGTGATTGTTTTGTTGGCTTGGAGTTGTGCCTCAAGGAGGAGGTTGTGTTTGTAAGGAGAGGAGTTGGGTACTCCTTGTAATTGTTATTGCCCCAAATCCTCGGTGGAGGTTCCCTTTGTAGGAGTCCTTTGTGGACAAGCTAGTGGACTTAAAATCCTTCTGGGTGAAGGCGGGGATGTAGAGCTGGGTGCTCGAACCTCGAAACATATCTTGTTGTTTGCGCTTGATCCCTTGGCTCTTACTCTCTCTCTCTCTTTACTTTGTGCCTTGCACCTATTCATATTATTCATTCATAATTGCTTGGCTTGTTTGTGTGTGCATCTCTTGTTAATTGCAATTAGTTTTTAAATTCCGCATTAAGTTCATAAGATTAGCAAAATCACCTATTCACCCCCCTCTAGGTGATTTTTCAATTGGTATCAGCGCCTACGCTCCTGATATTTAGGTTTAACCACCTAGGAGTGAGATCTTGCTTTGCTAATCTTCATTTGCATTTTCATTTGCACTCATTTAGTTTGCACTCATGGATAGCCCTCCTATGTTTGACCATTTTAGACTTGATACTTGGAAGGCCAATATGAGTAGCCATTTGAAAAGACTAGGACATCTAGTTTATCAAGCCTCCACTATGGAATCCTTCCCTAATAGTAGCAAGCATAAAAAGGCAAATGCATTAGCACTTAAAACACTTAGAGCATCTCTCAATGAAGATCTTTTATATGTGTTTGATCGTTATGACTCGACTTTTGCAGTTTGGAGTATATTGACGTCTCCCGAGCTACCCGTGATTATCAACAAGTTGAGGAGATCTAGGAGAGACAAGTCCGACGAGCAATGCCTCATGGTCCAAGGGAAAAACTCCCTTGGGTACATTCGGATTTTCAATTAGATGATAGCTCTAGTTCATATTGCCATGGATGTTTTGAAGTTCAAAATTTAAATGTAGAACTTGCATCTAAACTAGATAAATTTTTGGAAAAACATGAACTTTTGAAAAAGAATCATTTTGATTTGAAAGAAGAAATGAAGGATTTGTGCTCAATTTTTGAAACAGTTTTGCAAGAAAAGGAAGAGATTACTAGTGAACGTGACTCACTAAGATCTCAACTAGACCTTGCCCTAAAAGAAATTGATGTTTTGAAAAACAAAATGATTTTGATGATGTTTGTGAAAACAATGAGGTTCTATCTTCAAAATTGGATTTTGTTTTAAAAGATAACCTTGTTTTGAAAATTGAAATTGATTTTATTACAAAGAATTGGATTTGGTTTTGAAGAAAAATGAATCTTTGAAATTGATATTGATTCTCATGTGTGCCATGCTAGTATAGCTTCTTCTTCTTGCACACCTATTGCATGCTCCACTTTATCTTCAACTATTGAGAATGATATAAATGTTTTGAAGAAAAGTGTTGATTGTTTAGGCTCCACCTTGAGCCAATGTGCTTTGAATCATACACGCTTGGAATCCTTGGTTCGTAAGAAACAAGGTCCATCTTTGCATGCACACCCTACACGGCATACACATGCTTTCCACGGTCACCACCATCACACGTATGCTCATGTGTACACATGTACACATTGTGGCCGAAAAGGCCATCTTACTAGATTTTGCTATGATCGCATATATAATGAAAATTTAGCAAATACTTTTGTTTGGGTTAGAAAAGGTACTAACCCCTATGGACCCAAAAGAAAATGGGTACCAAAATCACCTCTTTGACTTTTGATGTAGGTGGGAGCTCTCGCATCACGTGAGGGTATTGGTGCCTTGAGGTGGATGCATTCTAAGCTTAAAAGAGAACCATTTGGATGCTTCACTCTCAAGGAGATTTGGTGGGAGGACCACCATGTTTTGGAGACATGGAGAGTTGCCTCTTCGGTTTTGGTAACAATCCCTTACTCCATTTAGTGTTTACATGCTTTCATATCATAATTTATAGCATATTTTATTGTTTCATAATTAGTATGATTATTGCCATGTTTATTAGACTTATGCTTTACATGATTAGCTCTTGAGACACCCATGTTTAATATGGATCCACATTTTGTGTTCTCTTTATGTTTTAGCTATCATGTTAATCATAGATTTAATGCACATGCATATACATAATGATCATATGGATGTTTATGATGTTTTGTTTTAATGATTCATGTTTTGATAATTAACATGTGTTGTAACAGCTAAACAATGGTGATGTGTTTTATGATTTCTGTTTTTTCCACATGTTTTGATGTTTATAGACTATTATGTATTTCATGATTCTAATAGCATGTGGATTTACTTCATGATCATTTTTATGATTTTCATGTTGATTTATATCCCGTTTTATGCTTAATGATTTGATTACTTGTTTAGATGTTAGTTTTCATGAAAACTAGGATTTATACTTGTACATAGAATGGGCCACAAGTAACCCTTGTTATGTTTGTGCTTGAATGCCTATTTGTACCCATTAGATGAGCTAGTATAGTCTAGTTTTGATGATTCATGCATTCTAACTTGTATTCCTCATTTTGAATATGTTTCTATGATCATGTGTTTTAACTTCATGTATATGTCTATCTTGTCCAAACTATTGATTATACATGTACATCCTTGAGCCACGTGCCTTCATGCATATACTTTTGTGGACTCATTATGTTTAGGATATGTATGTATACTTTAGTTTGTACATGACATACATATGCCTTGAACTTTAAATCGTTTTGATGATTTTCATGTTTTTAGGTAATTTCTATTGGTATCGAAAATCTAGTTTTTCATGTTTTCATGTTTTAAGGAATTTCATACAAGCTTAATTGAATATTTTCATGTTGATATGTGTCACATTATACTTGTACACTCACTTTATTAGTTTACTCATGATTTGTTTTCATGAGAATTTGATATGAGCTTTATGAACTTTGAGTGTTTAGTAATCATGTGTTTACATGTGTTTCATGAAAAACAATTTTATTTTATTCCTTACTTGAAGGATTTCGTACTAGTCAACAAGTTTTCCTATAACTAGTTCGTATTCTTCACTATGGTAGAGATTTTCAAACATACTACATTTTCAAATCTATTTTTGAAAACCCCTACCTTCAATGGGTGGATGGATGGGAGATCATGGTCATGTATGCTTTAAAATGAAAATCATTTAAAACTTGTACCTTGATTGGGAGGCTAAGTAATATGAGATATACATTTGATCTTATTATTATTTCAATTGGTATCATTGAATTATTTCAATTGGTATCAATCTTGACATTTCTTGTATACTCATATATGTTTGTATGTATGTATGCTTCATTTCAAAGAATATCAATTTCAATTGGTATCTATCTTTCATACATATATATGTTTTATTTGTGCTTATTATATCCCTATATCTTTAAACACAAAATCTTATTTATGTTAGTGCTTGAGCTTCAATTTTGTTTCAATTGATTAGTTTCAATTGCTTTGCAATTGGTTCAATTTTCAATTGGTATATGCTAAGCTTGAAAACCTTAATGATTATCCTATTTCAATTGATTACTTTTAAATTGGTATCAAGCCTACGCATTGTTTTAGTTGGTATTTCATAAAGGGGGAGAAATTTGATTTTGCCTTTCAATTGGTATTTGTACTCCCATACTTTATGACTGAAAATTTAAATTTGGTATCACATGTTCAAAATGAAAATTATTTACAATTGGTATCAAAAAAAAATTTTCAATTCAAAATTTATTATGTTTAATTTCAATTGGTATCAAGATTTTCATGTGTTTTTGCTTAAAATTGGTATCAACATTTTTCTTGTTTGTTTCCTTTCAATTGGTATAAAGATGCTCTACTTTGACATATTTTTATTTGATATCTTAATTGAATGTAATCCCCTATTGAATTTGTTTTGTTTTAGACAAAAAGGGGAAATTATTGTTTTTCTTGTTTTCAACCTTTTGTTGATTCATTATTTTCAAACAAAAAGGGGGAGAAAATTTTATTGATTTAGTTTTGTTTTTTACCTCTTATTGAAGATTGATTCCTTGTATTAAAAAGAGAGAAGATTTTGTTTTGTTTTGGTTTTTACCCCTTTGTTGATGATTGACAAAAAGGGGGAGAAAGATCTTGAGTTTATATATGCATGTTTATATTTTGCATATATTAAGTTTAATTTAGTTTAATTTTAATTGGTATCTAGAGTATCTAGAGCATGTTTTGTAATTGGTTTCATGTTTTATAATTGGTTTTTAGAGCATGTTTTGTAATTGGTTTCATGTTTTATAATTGGTTTCTAGAGCATGTTTTGTTTTTAAACATTTCATTGGTATCTAAAACCTTTTATTGTTTATGCATAGATATGCATGTTTCATGTTTCATGCTTAATATTCATTGCATATTTATTGTTTATTTGTTTTATGCATGAGTTAAGGGGGAGCTTCTTTGAAGCTTAACTCTAATCCATGCATATATAACTCCATGAGTTTTGTCATCATCAAAAAGGGGGAGATTGTTGGCCCAAAGGCCTTCCACTCTAGTTTTGATGATGATTAACTCATGTAATTATGTGTACTAATAATCTTGTGATTTTAGTTTCAGATCATTAATCAAGTTATTAGTTGGTGATTAGCTTCAACAAGATGATTTGGAAGCTTTCACATGTTGATTCAAGAGCCCGAGCGTCAAAGATCATATATAGCACTTGCTCGGTGGATCAAGGAGTTTTGGATCGAGTCGGCTTGGAGACGGCGCTCTACAAGAAGACTTCGGTACCTAGTTTAGTTTTGTGTTTAGATCCAAATTGTAAAGATTAGAATAGTATGATATGCTCAAGTTCATAACACACACGTTTCATGTTTTGAAATTGATTTTCGATTTTTCGGTTCTAGGTTTAACCAATCTTGGTTTGCATGAATAGATAGATTCAAAACAAGTTTATATGGTTTAATGTATGTTAGATTTGTTCTACATACATGCATTCTTAATTTCCTAGACAAACTTAGTTTTGACTTACTTATTCATGTGTTTTATGTTTTGGTATTTTTAACAAAACATATTTTGGAATTAATGTCAAAACATGGATATATATATGTTTCATGTATATTGGATTTCTATCCATATGCATCATGCTTTAAAATGTTTAAATATCATGTTTTTGTATTTGGATGAGTTTTGGACAAAACGTATTTTCTATTCAAATCCAAGTTTTAGAAAATACGGTTTTTGGTTTTTAGAAAATATTGTAAGACACAAAAACAGTTTTAATTGCCTGATATTTGAGTCAAAACTTTTATCATATGTTATATATCAATGCATTTGTCAAAACTATTTTTGGGAATTTTTAAGTAGTTTACAAGAATTTATTGGATATTTAATCCCTTAGTTTTTCTGACCAGAACAGCCTCTGCCAGGCTAGGTCGGTCGACCCAAACGATCGGCCGCACCAAGTAGCCGGTCGACCGACGTGCACGGATACGTGCACGCTGGCTGCCACATGGTCCGGTCGACCGCACGGGCGACCGACTGTATGCAGGCTAGTCTCTGTTTGTTTCGGTCGACCGCCCGGTCGACCGGTAGCTGGCAACGGTCAAAATGTGACCGTTGGACGGTCGACCGCACGGTCGACCGGCAGGGTATTTTTGGCAGTTTCTGCTGCCAACGGCTATATTTTTCTGGGGGCTATAAATACCCCATAAATGGCCAGTTTTCTATAAGATTTTTTTGTGCGAATTTTTCCTTACTCTCTGGTGTTTTTACAGCAATCAAAAGAAGTGTTTGAGCTTGAATTGATCAATCTATTTGGTGTTTTTGCTAGGGTTTGGAATATCAAAGAAAAGGGTTTTTGGAAAAGATTTTGATTCAACTTCTATATCTTAGTTTCAGTTTTTCCCAAGGATCTTCTTTGTGATTTTGATTTCCATTCCATTAGTTTTCTCCACACTTGAGCTACATCTACTTTCTTATTCTATAGGATCTTTGTGTGGGAGAAAGAGATTGTTTGTGGTTGTTATTTAGACCACCAAGTTAAAACCCAATCTTTTCTTGGCTTTGTGCCTTGGGTTGTATCCCTCAAGTTGTGAGGTGATCCTTGTGTTTGCTTTGTGCTAATCCCTCGGGTTGTGAGGTGACTGTTTTGTTGGCTTGGAGTTGTGCCTCAAGGAGGAGGTTGTGTTTGTAAGGAGAGGAGTTGGGTACTCCTTGTAATTGTTATTGCCCCAAATCCTCGGTGGAGGTTCCCTTTGTGGGAGTCCTTTGTGGACAAGCTAGTGGACTTAAAATCCTTCTGGGTGAAGGCGGGGATGTAGAGCTGGGTGCTCGAACCTCGAAACATATCTTGTTGTTTGCGCTTGATCTCTTGGCTCTTACTCTCTCTCTTTACTTTGTGCCTTGCACCTATTCATATTGTTCATCATAATTGCTTGGCTTGTTTGTGTGTGCATCTCTTGTTAATACCAATTAGTTTTTAAATTCCGCATTAAGTTCATAAGATTAGCAAATCACCTATTCACCCCCCCTCTAGGTGATTTTTCAGTAAGGTCATCCTCATTCAAGGTGGTTAGAAAGGAATTTTGGGCCTTAGAGTTAGCCTCATATTCTCTAAAAGTAAATTCGGTCCATGTGCTTTCATCACATCGGGTACAACATAGGGTTTGGTCAAGGATTTAGCTACTAAGCTTCCTAAAGGTTGTAGGAAAATAATCATCCTAACCTTCCAATAGGAAAATTAAGTCCATCAAATTTAGGAGGGGTTTTGATGTTATCGGCCATGTTTACTAGTGAGTGAATGGATGAATGCAAATGTTGATTAGCAAATTTTAAGGATCTCTCTAAGGATGTTAAGCCAAACCTAGAGTCCAAGCTCTGATACCAATTGAAAATCACCTAGAGGGGGGAGTGAATAGGTGATAATGCTAATCAATGCACAAATAAAAATTATGATGCAACAATCTCCCAAAACAAGACTAGAAGCCGGATTCCCCGTAAAGGACTCTAAACTCCTTCCCCGTGATTCCTCTGGATATGAGTTGGGGGTGCATAATGCAATCTTGTTGTATGGGACTTTCATTAACAATATGAAAGAAAACAAGTGAATATTGCAATGAAAATAGCAAGCAAGTAATAGGAGCAATGATAGTAAAGTAAGAAGCAAGTGCAAGTAAACCAAACGCAAACACCGAGAATTTTTTCGAGGTTCGAGCACCCAGCTCTACGTCCCCGCCTTCCCCAGAAGGATTTCTAACCACTATAACTTCACAAAGATGTTACAAATACACCGGAGTACCCAACTCTACAATCTCAAGTATAAGTTCTCTCTTGGTGATCAAAGGACCACAAACTCTTTTTTGAAAAATGTCTCTTCCCTTACAAAAATCCTTGTAGAATGATGAGAGGATTGAAGCTCTTGAGTGTAAGTGAAAAGAGAAAGGAAATCAGAGAGTTTTGAAAAATACTTCAGAAAATGAGAGAAATATTCAGCACAGAAACCAAGAAACAAAGCTCTTTTGAATGCCTTAAACTTTTGAAACTTTTGCAAATTTTTCTTTTAATGAACCTCTCCCTAAACACCCCTATTTATAGTAGAGGGCTAGGGTTTAAAGATAAAACTCACTTAAGGCTAATTAGGAAGTATTAGGATCAGTAAATATCATTTAAACCCTTTTTAGGAAGAAAAAGACAAAAATAAAACAGCTCAGAAAACTAGTCGTTACTGTTCAAACGGCTCAATCGGTCGACCGGTCGGTCGACCGAAGTTCAAAAAATAAGAGCCGTTGCCGGCTCTTGGTCGACCGCTCGGTCGACCGAAAAATACAGAGAGCAAAGACTTACAGTCAGGTAGGTTTCGGTCGACCGCTCGGTCAACCGTGAAACGTGCACACGGATACGCACCTGCTGCCAGGACCTCGGTCGACTGGGACGGTCGACCAACTTGACCTGACACAGGGTCGGTCGACCGGTCGGTCGACCGGCTCAGGTCAAAAGTCAAAGCTGAAACAGAATTTTGAAGGGAATTTAAAATCTAACAAATAGTTTTGATTTGAAACATGTATGATACACAAAATTGAGTTTATAAACAAGAGGTTTTAAAATAATTTTTACATATTTATAGGGAATATTCTTGGAAATGATATGTGCACCAGAAATGTGTGTGATAAGAGCTTCAAACCTATTCACTATTCTTTAACAAAACTATAAAACTAGGAACAAATCTAATGAAGTCTTTTGAGCAATCTTGAGCCATGCAATGCCTTGCTAGAGCCTTCTTCTTCTATGTTCCTTCCTTGATGTGCCATAAGCCTTCTTTGCTTTATGAACCTAGAATTTCTTACAATGGCTAAGCAATGGTCTCCAAATGTGGTACTAACCTGAAACTTATCTTGAACAAACTTATTAGTACCAAATAGCTCTTATTTGTTTTGTTATCATCAAACTCTAAACAAATAAAGAGTGTAACCTTTTGGGCCAACATTATTAATAGGATTTATTAGATAAAAGGTATGATAATGTGACAATGTATATACAATATATGTGACTGATCGCACCCCCACACTTATCTTTTGCTTGCCCTCGAGCAAAACATCAAAACTAATTCTAATCAATTGTTAGACCACTTTCGCAGGTCACTCGATTGCACTGAGCATGTGCAATAAGCCGTTAAACCTCTAGGTTACCCCTAGAGGACGAGTTTTGTCTCGTGAGGGTTTTCAGTGGATTGCACCCACAAAATCCATAAATAAAGAGCAAAAATGTTTGCATTTTCGAAAAGCATTTTGAAAGAAGAAAATATTTGAAGTATATTTGTGAGAGTTTAAGTAATGTATAAGTTATAGGCATATCAAATTTTTCATTACTAAACTTAGTCTCTATTAAAACATGTCATCAATCAAAGTAAGGAGTCAAATTGTATTTCTCATCTAGTCTATTACTTTATCCTGAGTCATATGCACCATCATGACTGTGAAGCTTGACTAAGGGTTCTTTAACATTAACTCCTATGCCTTATTTATATTTATTTTTGTTGGTATTTATTCCTCAATTCCATTAGGCTTTCTAATCTGCCCATGTAACGAGCCTTTAGTCAGTGACACCCAAACCGGACAGTTTTAGGGCATCAGGTGAGAAAACACCCCTAAGGACTTAAACACTCGAGCAGACAAGGCCACGAAACTAAGGGTTCTTATTTAGAAAATATACCCCTTTTAGGTGTGAATACTTATGCTTCATGAGGTACAAATACCCAGTTTAATCAGAGGATTTTATATATATATATATTTCAAACTTATCTAATTATCTTTTGCATAAATACCAAGGTTTGCTTAGGCCAAAGCACCTAGCTAATCAATAATTAGATTTGTTTTTTTTTATACATATATAGTGTTTTTTATAAGGCATAAGAGTCTTTGTTGAACCCTAAGTGTGTAAGTGTATAAAGTGTGCATATTTCATCAAGGTAAAGTTCAAGACTAAATTACTTTCATAAATTTTCTTCCTAACCCTAAAATCAAACAAGTCATCTTACTTTGACCAAGTGTAAAATATCCTATTTATGATTTTCTATTCCTTAAAGTTGACTTAATTTCTCACAAAAAATATATCAAAATGTTGTTCTTACCTTTCAAAAAGGTTTTTTATATATATTTTTTCTTTCTTACCTTTCAAAAAGTTTTTTTTATATATATTTTCTTTTTTTTATATTAGTCATGTTAAAACCCACCCCCACACTTATCTCATGCATTATCCCAATGTATGAAAAAATGTATAGATGTGTGAATAAAATGAAAAAGAGGAAAGTTACTAATACACTGGGTCAAAACGACCCATAGTCGTTTCATTTACCGGCACCGATTCCAAGAAAAGTTTAAGGTGTTGACCATTTATCTTAAAGTCATTTCCATTCTTGGTGTCACTGATCTCAACTGTACCGTGTGGAAACACGATTTTTACAACGAATAGCCCAGTCCATCTTGATTTTAATTTTCCTGAAAAGAGATGAAGCCTAGGATTATAGAGTAAGACTTTTTGTTCAGGGACAAAGATTTTTCTTATGATGTGTTTATCATGAAAACTCTTAAATCTATCTTTAGTGATCTTAGTATTTTCATAGGCCTCATTTCTTAACTCTCCTAATTCGGAAATTTGTAATTTCCGAAGGTCATCGGCCTTAGTCAAGTCGAAATTCAACTGCTTGATTGTCCATAAGGTCCAGTGCTCTAACTCAACGGGTAAGTGACAAGCTTTACCATAGATTAACCTATAAGGAGACATCTCTGGAATTGTCTTGAAAGCGGTCCTGTAGGCCCATGGGCATCTATAAGTTTGATGGACCAATCTTTTTGGTTTTGGTTCACAGTTTTCTCCAAGATAAGCTTGACTTGTCTATTGGAAACCTCAACCTGCCCACTGGTTTGAGGAAGATAAGGTGTGGACAACTTGTGAGTTATGGCATACTTTTGCATAAGAGCTTCAAAGGATCTATTACAAAAGTGAGTGCCATTATCACTGATGATAGCACAAGGGGTTTCGAAGAGTGAAAAAATGTTCTCTTTCAAAAACTTTAAGACAACTTTGTTTTCATTAGTTCTACTAGGAATGACTTCTATCAACTTGGACACGGTCCATAGCAACCAATTTGTATTGCTCTCCAAATGAGTTAGGAAATGAACCATAAAGTCGATGCCCCAAACATCAAAGAGTTCTATTTCTAAAATTGAGTTGAGGGGCATTATATCTCGTCTTGAGGTCCTTCCTACCATCTGGCATCTAGAGCACGTCTTGCAAATTCATAAGCATCTTTGAACAAAGTGGGCCAATAGAATCCACTTTGTAGCACTTTTTCAGCAGCCTTGCGGGGACCAAATGAAAGTACACCTAGAGGGGGGTGAATAGGTGTATGGCTAATCTATGAACAAAAATGCAGAAATTAAAAACTAATTGCAACACATTTAGTGTAACCAACGAGTGTAGCCAAATTCCCAGTGAAGGGCTCTGGACTAACTCCTCTTGATTCCTCTGAATAAGAGTTGAGGTGCTAAATGAAGCTCTCGTGGTTAAACACAAGTGAGGCACACACAAACAACACAAGCATATATATGATATGACAATATGAATCAATGCACAAGGTAAGAGAGAGAGTGAGAGAAAGTGGATCAATCGCAAACACACGGATATGTTTCGAGGTTCGAGCACACAGCTCTACGTCCCCGCCTTCACACAGAAGGATTTTCACTAACTTGTCCACACAGGACTTCCCACACAGGGAACCTCCACTGAGGATTTGGGCAAATACAATTTGCGAGTACACAACTCCTCTCTCCAACAAATACAACCTCTCACAGAGGCAATGCACAACTCTCGACACCTCTACACTTAGAGGGTTAGGCACTTAGCTAACACAAATCAATCACCTCACACTTGAGGAATTTCAACACAAACTCCACCTCTCACTAGAGGGAGCTAAACACAATCTTCACCTCTCACTAGAGGGAGCAAAACACCACTTCCACTATCACCTCAGGCTTGAGGGATATCAACTCAATCACCTCTCACTAGAGGGATATCACAAAGATGGAAGTTTACAACTTGGTGGTCTCTTTCAACCACAAACCAATCTCTTTCTCACAAAAACAAGGATCCTATAGATAGGATAGAGTGATAGGCTCAAGTGTGAGAAAACAAAGAGTTTTGATCAAAGAAAATCACTTGGGAAATCTCCAAATAGATATAAAATTTTTAGATCAAAAACCAATTCCCCAAAAGACTATTTTCTTTGAATTATCAAACACTTTAAAAACAAATAAAGATCAAGAATTTTGAACCCAAAAACTTTTGCTGAAAAACACTTGAAGTATGTAAATTTTCTCTCTAAAAAACTTGGTGAAAAACAGTCCATAGAACCCCCAATATATAGGCTAGAAAAAAACTAGCCGTTGGGCAAATCAACAGCCCAGACGACTGTCGGTCGACCGGCCCCGTCGACCGCCAACGGTCATATTTCTGACCGTTGGGGCAACGGTCAACCAGCCCTGTCGACCGTGGTTTGGAACAGAGAGCAGAGCTCTCTTCTGGTCGACCGACCCGGTCGATGAAGGCTTTCCAGAGAGCAGAGCTCTCTGGACGGTCGACCGGGTCGGTCGACCGGGTCGGTCGACCGGACCTCCAGCCAAACCTGGCATGCACGTCTGTGCACTTCGGTTGACCGACTCGGTCGACCGACTCCTAGCTCGGTCGACCGGTCTCGTCGACCGGCAGAAGCCAGACAGAAACTCTTTTAGGGATTAAAAGGTTGTCTTTTTAGCTTAAATAAAATCCCATAAAATCTCTAAAAATCTACAAAAATAATTTCAGTATTATACCTTAATAAACAAACATGTTTGAGCAAAATCAAACCATGTTACAAACATTTGAACTATTTTTGTGACTTACAAATTTTGCCGAAAACCAAAATCCGTATTTTTCAAAACTTGGATTTTTGAAATGGAAAACCGTTCTGTCCAAAACTCATCTAAATACAAAAACATGATATTGAAACAATTTTGAAGCATGTTGTATATGGATAGAATCCAATATACATGAAATATAGTATATCTATATTTTGACATTAAAACCAAAACTAAGTTTTGTTTAAATACAAAACTCCAAACTCATAAAATAGACTATCAAACTAAGTTTGTTTAAATAGTTGAAGCATACATGTATATAGAACAAATCTAATATACATTAAACCATGTAAACTTATTTTGATTCTATCTATTTATGAAAATTAGATCGGTTAAACTAAAAACGAAAACTAATAAACATGAAACTTAAAACAAGTGTGTGTTGTGAACTTGAGCATATCACACATCTAATCTTTACAATGGATCTAAACTAACTATTCTTAAACTAAACAAACTGAAGCCTTCTTGTCTCCAAGCCGACTCGATCCAAACGTGATTTCCCGAGCTTGACTCCAATGAGTGCTAGATATGAACTTTGACACTCGAGCTCTTGAATCACCATGTGAAAACTCCAAAATACCTTTGTTGAAGCTAATCACCTACTAATATCTTGGTTAAATATCTGAAACTAAATATCATAAGATTATTAGTAAACTATAACTACATGAGTTAATCATCATCAAAACTAGAGTGGAAGGCCTCTGTGCCAGCAATCTCCCTCTTTTTGATGATGACAAAACTCATAGAGTTATATATGCATGGATTAAAGTTAAGCTTTAAAGAAGCTCCCCTTAACTCATGCATAGCAATTAACAATAAGATATGCAATGAATGTTAAACATGAATATGCATAAACATACATAAAATAATGAAATGAACATGTTCTTAATACCAAATTTTTAAAATAAATTAGTTTTTCTCTTTTTAAAATAAACATGTTCTTAAATACCAATTGAAAATATAAACTTAAAATAAACATGTTCTTTAAATAATTTCTCTTGATACCAATAAAAATTTCAATTGAAAGCTTTATCAATAAAAACAATAAAAGCTCTTGATACCAATCAATAAAAACTCTTGATACCATTGAAAGATAATCAATAAAAGCTTTTGATACCAACAATAAAAATTTTAACAAAAGTTCTTGATACCAATAAAACAAAACAACAAAATATGTTCTTGATACTAATATCCATGTTCTTGATACCAATATCAACAAAACATCAAAACAAAAAACAAACTCCCTTGATATCAACATGAAACAAACTTTGATATAAACTTACAAATAAACAATAAACATGCATATAAACTCAAATACTTCTCCCCTTTTTGTCAATCATCAACAAAGGGGTTAAAGTAAACAATAAAATAATGTTCTCCCCCTTTTTGTCTGAAACAAAAAAATCAATAAGGGGTGAAATCAAATCAAAACATTATGATACCAATTGAAAAAAATATCAATTTAGTACATCATGATATCAATTGAAAATAAATAAAACATACGAAATGAAAGTACATAAACAAATGTTTTTAATGTAAATTTAAATAAACATGTCTATATTATACCAATTGAAAGTAAATAAAACATGTTGAAGAAATCAACCAAAAATTTTGATATCAATTGAATGATGTAAACATATATGTAATCTTGATACCAATTGTGAGAATTAGTACCAATTGAAAGTAATTTTTCATTAGGAGCATATGATACCAAAAAAATCAATCTCATTTTTTAATCTTTTTTCAACATAAAGTGTGGGAGTAAAATACTAAAGGTAAACAAAACCAAGTAAAAGGTGAAATATTAATTTTCTCCCCTTTATGAAATACCAAACAAAATGATGCATAAGCTTGTATAAGATACCAATTGAAACATAATCAATTGAAATATAATAGTCATTTAAGAAATCAAGCTTAGCATGACCAAAATTTTTGCTCAAGGATATAAAGATATAGTAAGCACAAATAAAGTATATATATGTATGAAAATTGAATACCAATCGAAATTGATACTATTTAACGTGTAAGCATACATATATAAAAACATATATGAGTATACAAAAAGAATGTCAATAGTGACACCAATTGAAAAGATCCAATGGTACCAAATTGAAAGTATAATAAGAATCATGTGTATAACTCATATTCCCTATCACCCATTTCATGCACATGTTTAAATAGATTTTCAATTAACAGCATACAAGGCATGGTAACCAACCGCCCTTGAATGGGTAGGGGTTTTCAAAATAAGTTTGAAAATATAATATGTTTGAAAACTCTACCAAATGAAGAATACGAACTAGTTATATGAAAAATTTGTAAATTAGTACGAAATCCTTCAAGTAAGGAATAAAACAAAAATATATTCCATAAAACATGAAAATCACTAACCCAATGTCACTCAAAATCTATATAGCACATATAATACTCATGAAAACAAAATCATGAGAAAACATCAAGTAATATGAGTGTACAAGTTTTGTGAAAGACATAGTCATGGAAATAGGCAATTTGGCTCAATATGAAATTCCTTAAAAACATGAAAATCATCAAAACTAGAATCCTCAAGGTATATGTATGTTTTATACAAACTAGAGTATACATACATATCCAAACATAACGAGTCCACAAAACTATATGCATGAAGGCAAGTGGCTCACGGATGTATATGTATAACTAATAGTTTAGACAAAATAGACATATACATGAAGTTAAACATAAACATGAAAAACATGTACAAAATGGGAATCCAAGTCAAAATGTATGTATCATCAAAACTAGACTATACTAGTACATCTAATGAGTACAAATGATCCATTTAGTACAAAATATAATAATCTATTTGTGGCTCACTAGTTGTACAAGTATATATCCAAGTTTTAATGAAAACTAACACCTAGATATGTAATCAAAATATGAAGCATAGAAATCAAAATAAAACTCATATGATCATTATGGCAAATGCCCATGGATTACAGCTATGATATATATAGTAGCTAAACTACGGAGAGAACACAAAATATGGGTCCATATAAACATGGGTGATCTCAGATGTTATACATGTATGACAATAGTCTAATAAGCATGGCATATGGCATAATGAGCATTAAAATAAGACATGCTATAAATGAATGATGTAAAAGCATGCAAACATAAATAAGGAGTCAGAGATAGTTACCAAAACCATGAGGGCAAC
This sequence comes from Agave tequilana, assembly GCA_038442645.1. Classification (NCBI taxonomy): domain Eukaryota; kingdom Viridiplantae; phylum Streptophyta; class Magnoliopsida; order Asparagales; family Asparagaceae; genus Agave; species Agave tequilana. The sequence continues at coordinate 113,603 of JAVJIF010011035.1, read as the reverse complement.
TCTCCATATCTCCAAAATAAGGTGGTCCTCCCACCAAACTTTTCTTGAAAGTGATGCATCTAAATAGTCATCTTTAAGCTCGGAACGCATCCACCTCAAGGCACCATCACTCTCACGTCATGTGAGAGCCCACACCTACATCAAATATAATAGGAGTGGTCTTTGGTACCCATACTCTTTTGGGTCCATGGGGGTTAGCTCCTTTACTAACCTAAACAAATTTAGTTGCTAAATTTGAATCATGTATACGATCATAACAAAACTTAACAAGGTGGCCCTTACGTCCACAATATGTACATGTGTACACATGAGCATACATTGTATGATGGGTGTGAACATGAGAAGCATGTGTATGCCGTGGTTCGTATGCATAGAAGGAACTTGTTTCTTGAAACATAGATTCCAACCGTGAGTGGTTTAGGCACAATGGCTCAAAATGGAGCCCAAACAATCAACACTCTTCTTTAACAAGCAAATATCATTTTTAATTATAGAAGAGGTGCATGCAATAGATACACTAGAAGGTGAAGCTATACTAGCATGGCAAACATGTGTATCAATATCATTTTTTAAGGAAATGTTCTTCTTAGAAACCAAATCCAATTCCTTTGAAATAGAAGCAATTTTTATTTTCAAGGAATCATTCTCTTTTACAACAAAATCAAGTTTTGAAGACAAGATCTCATTTTTCTTTACAACCTCATTGCAATCATTTTTATTTTTCAAAATCTTGCTTTCATTTAAAACAAGTTCAGGTTGGGTTTTCAAAGAGTCACACTCATTTGAAATCTCAACCTTCTCTTGTAAAGCCAACTCAAGTTTTGAAAATAAATCCTTATTTTCTTTATTTAATTTACAAGTTTTCTTTTTCAAAACTTTATATTTTTCCAAGAGGTTCTCACAAACAATAGATAGCTCTTCATTTAATGCATCGGCATCCATACTATCAAGATAATCAAAAGAAAAGCTAGCACTATCTAGTTGAATATCCGAATGTACCTCAAGGGAGTCATTCCCTTGGACCATGTAGAATCATTGTTCGGATTTATCCTCACTAGATTCCTTCTCTATTATGTTCGGTGTTTTAAGCTCGGAGGAGGTCAAAGTGTTCCACACAGCAAAGGCGGAATCATAGTTAGAAACCATCATAAGATATTCTTTGTTAAGCGTGCTTCTAAGTGCCTCAAGGGCTTGTGCATTGACCTCTATACGTTTGCTATTACCAAGATAGGATTTCTTGGTAGCGGCAAGGAAAACAGGCAAGCCTAGGATTTTTAGGTACATAGACATCCTAGCCTTCCAAACAACAATGTTGGAAGTTTCAAACATAGGTGGGGTCATGAAGTCTATAAGTGTGTGTGTGTAAACAATATAAGTATGCAAATAATGATAGATTAGCAACTAAGATCACACTCCTAGGTGGTTAAACCCAATATCAGGAGCGTAGGCTCTGATACTAATTGAAAGTACACCTAGAGGGGGGTGAATAGGTGTACGGCTAATCTATGAACAAAAATATAAAAATTAAAAACTAATTGCAACACACTTAGTGTAACCAACGAGTGTAGCTGAATTCTGGTGAAGGGCTCTAGATTAACTCCTCTTGATTCCTCTGAATAAGAGTTGAGGTGCTATATGAAGCTCTCGTGGTTAAACACAAGTGAGGCACACACAAACAACACAAGCATGTATATGATATGATAATATGAATCAATGCACAAGGTAAGAGAGAGAGTTAGAGCAACTGGATCAATCGCAAACACACAGATATGTTTCGAGGTTCGAGCACACTGCTCTACGTCCCCGCCTTCACACAGAAGGATTTCAACTAACTCGTCCACACAGGACTTCCCACACAGGGAACCTCCACTGAGGAGGATTTAGGCAAATACAATTTGAGAGTACACAACTCCTCTCTCCAATAATTACAACCTCTCACAGAGGCAATGCACAACTCTCAACACCTCTACACTTAGAGAATTAGGCACTTAGCCAACACAAATCAATCACCTCACACTTGAGGGATTCTACACAAGAGGGAGCTAAACACAAACTCCACCTCTCACTAGAGGGAGCCAAACACAATCTCCACTTCTCACTAGAGGGAGTCAAACACCACTTCTACTATCACCTCACACTTGAGGGATATCAACTCAATCACCTCTCACTAGAGGGATATCCTAAAGATGAAAGTTTACAACTTGGTGGTCTCTTTCAACCACAAACCAATCTCTTTCTCACAAAAACAAGGATCCTATAGATAGGATAGAGTGATAGGCTCAACTGTGAGAAAATAAAGTGTTTTGAATAAAGAAAATCACTTGAGAAAATCTCCAAATAGATATAGAATTTTTAGACCAAAACCAATTCCCAAAAGACTATTTTCTTTGAATTATCAAACACTTTAAAAACAAATAAAGATCAAGAATTTTGAACCCAAAAACTTTTGCTGAAAAACACTTGAAGTATGTAAATTTTTCTCTCTAAAAAACTTGGTGAAAAATAGTCCATAGAACCCCCAATATATAGGCTAGAAAAAAAACTAGCCGTTGGGGCCAATCAACAGCCCAGACGGCTGTCGGTCGACCGGCCCGGTCGACCGCCAACGGTTATATTTCTGACCGTTGGGGTAGCGGTCGACCAGCTCGGTCGACCGTGGCCTAGAACAGAGAGCAGAGCTCTCTTTCGGTCGACCGACCCGGTCGACCGGGGCTTTCCAGAGAGCACAGCTCTCTGGACAGTCGACCGGGTCGGTCGACCGGCCCTCCAGCCAAACCTGGCGTGCACGTCTGTGCACGTCAGTCGACCGACTCGGTCGTCTAACTCCTAGCTCGGTCGACCGGCAGAAGCCAGACAGAAACACTTTTAGGGATTAAAAGGTTGTCTTTTTAGCTTAAATAAAATCTCTAAAAATCTACAAAAATAGTTTCAGTATTATACTTTAATAAACAAACATGATTGAGCAAAATCAAACATGTTACAAACATTTTGAACTATTTTTGTGACTTACAAATTTTTGCTGAAAATTAAAATCCGTATTTTCCAAAACTTGAATTTTTGAAATGGAAAACCGTTTTGTCCAAAACTCATCCAAATACAAAAACATGATATTGAAACAACTTTGAAGCATGTTGTATATGGATAGAATCCAATATACATGAAATATAGTATATCTATGTTTTTGACATTAAAATCAAAAATAAGTTTTGTTTAAATACAAAACTCCAAACTCATGAAATAGACTATCAAACTAAGTTTGTTTAAATAGTTGAAGCATACATGTATATAGAACAAATCTAATATACATTAAACCATGTAAACTTGTTTTGATTCTATCTATTCATGAAAACCAACTTCGGCTAAATCGAAAATCAAGATCGGTTAAATCAAAAACCAATAAACATGAAACTTAAAACAAGTGTGTATTGTAAACTTGAGCATATCACACTATCTAATCTTTACAATAGATCTAAACTAACTATTCTTAAAATAAACAAACCGAAGCCTTCTTATCTCCAAGCCGACTCAATCCAAACGCGACTCCCCGAGCTTGACACCAACGAGTGCTAGATATGAACTTTGATGCTCGAGCTCTTAAATCACCATGTGAAAGCTCCAAAACACCTTTGTTGAAGCTAATCACCTACTAATATCTTGATTAAATATCTGAAACTAAATATCACAAGATTATTAGTAAACTATAACAACATGATTTAATCATCATCAAAACTAGAGTGGAAGGCCTCTGGGCCAAGACCAAAGTGTCCACCGCATGCAAGTTCATGACAAAAGGATAGAACACTCTTAACCTCCTCATCGGGAATACATCTCCTGATAATTTGGTCAGAACAGTACTTAAAAATATACGGTTCCACCCAAAAGAAATACCAGACTTGGGATAAGAACCGGTATATATCATTTTTGGACCAATGAGACGGAGTTTGGTTTGTGACTAAGTAATTCACTATATCATCAAACCAAGATTCCCTAAAGATAGCTAAGAGATGTTTATCAGGAAAATTCTCATTTATGGGTAATTTGTTGCATGGAGAATTAGGAATTCATGAGAGATGATCAGCAACGACATTTTCTACGCCTTTCTTGTCTCGAATCTCGAGATCGAATTCTTGAAGAAGGAGGATCTAACGAATTAGTCGGGCCCTAGCATCCTTCTTCATCATGAGGTACCTAAGTGCAGAATGATTGGTGAAAATGGTGGTTTTGGACCCTAGTAGGTAGGGACGAAATTTCTCTAAGGCAAATACTACTGCCAAGAATTCCTTCTCAGTCGTAGTGTAGTTCAATTGAGCATCGTTGAGAGTCCTACTAGAGTAGTAAATCACGTGTTTCTTGTTATCAATTCGTTGTCCGAGGACAGCGCCTATGACAAAATTGAAAGCATCGCACATGATTTCGAACGGCTTAGACCAATCCGGTGCAGATATAATTGGTGCAGAATTAAGCTCTCTCTTAAGCTTTTCCCAAGAATTCATACATTCAGTATCAAAATTGAAGGACACGGCCTTAGATAACAGATTAGTCAAGGGCCTAGCAATCTTGCTAAAATCCTTGATAAATCTTAGGTAAAAATGGGTGTGTCCTAAGAAGGATCTAATATCCTTCACGCATTTGGGCATGGGAAGCTTTGCAATAACCTCAATTTTGGCTCTATCCACTTCAATTCCTTTCTTGGAGATTTCATGACCCAAGACAATTTTATGTTTTATCATGAAGTGGCATTTCTCCCAGTTCAGTGTTAGATTTTCTCAGCACAACGTTGGAGGAGAAATTCTAAATGGTGGAGACATTGAGTGAACGAATCTCCGTAGATGGAGAAATCATCCATGAAGATTTTTAAGAATCGTTCTACCATATCAGAAAAAAGACTCAACATGCAACGTTGAAACGTTGCTGGGGCATTGCATAAGCCGAAAGGCATTCGATGATAAGCAAATGTCCCAAGTGGACATGTGAACGTAGTCTTTTCTTGGCCCTCAGGAGCAATAGGAATCTGATTATACCCCGAGTAACCATCCAAGAAACAGTAATATTCGTGGCCCGCCAAACGTTCAAGCATTTGATCAATGAAGAGAAGAGGAAAATGGTCCTTACGAGTTGCAACATTAAGCTTCCTATAGTCAATGCAAACTCAGATCTTCGTGAGAAGTCGAGTTTGGACCAACTCTTTGTTCTCATTTTCCACTACGATGAAACTAGATTTCTTTGGAACCGCGTGGACAGGACTGACCCATTGGCTATCAGAAATGGGATAGATTATCCCATTGTCTAAGAGTTTCACAATTTCAGCACGAACAGCCTCTTGCATTATAGGGTTTAACCTACGCTGCGGATCTCTTTTAGGTGTGGCATCTTCATTGAGATGAATGCGATGTTGAACGATGGTTGGACTTAATCCCTTTATATCAGTCATAGTCCAACCAATGGCTTTCCTATATTTTCTTAGAATTGCTTTAAGATCTTCTTCTTTCCCGTCATTTAAATAGGAGGCAATGATGACAGGAAAGGTCTCTTGTTCGCCTAGATAGACGTACTTGAGATACGCAGGTAAGGTTTTCAATTCTAAGGAGGAGGAAGGCTCACTGGAAGGATTAGTCAAATTTGTTTGCTCCATGTTTGGTGAAATAGGATTCGAGGCCCAATTTACAGCTGACTCAACATCCAGATCAAAATTAAAGTTGTCAGACTCTAACCCGAAGTCACACTCAGTTTCTAGTTTCAATTCTTTCCTATGTTCACTTGTCAAGTTCTCAATGAGATTGACTTCAAATGTTTGGTCCTCAACATCACGGGGTTATTTTCCTAGGTTAAAGACATTGACTTCTCTAGTCATGTCCGCAAAGGTTAACCTCATGGATCCATTCCTACAATTGATGATGGCACTGGCAGTAGCAAGGAACGGTCGCCCTAAGATAACAGGAGTTTGAGCCCTATGATTGGACACAGGTTGTGTCTCTAGACTATGAAATCAACAGGGTAAATAACTCTCTGACCTGGATAAGGACATCATTAATCTCCCCTTTTGAAACTTTCACTGAACGGTCAGCCAGTTTGATAGTAACTCGAGTTGGACTAAGATCACCCAACCCGAGTTGTTGATAAACTGAGAATGGAAGCAAGTTGATATTGCCCCCAAGTCAAGAAATGCACGACTAATCTCGGCTTGTCCTATTGTGCAGGTAATGGTGGGACTACCTGGATCCTTGTACTTAACAGGGATCGGATCTGATAGTAGATCACTAATGTTTGTGGCTAAGAAGACCTTTTTAAATACATTAGTCTTTCTCTTCTTGGTGCACATGTCCTTAAGAAACTTAGCATAGGATGGAACTTATTGGATGGCATCAAGAAGTGGCACATTTATCTTCACTTGATTAAATATCTTAATTATCTTGTCCATGTGTGAATTTTTCTTGTTGTTTTTCAGCCTATTGCGAAATGGCACTATAGGCTGGAGCACCGACTGGTTGACTTGTCTTTTTTAGATTCGTCAGATTTAGGAGGAGTGGGATTAGATGAGGTGGATGCTTGACTTTAGTTGTGCTGAATGGGATTGGTTGGTGTTGACAATTGATTATCAACTTTCTTTTCTGACCTCAATGTATGAACAGCATTACATTGATTTAATAATTGATCCTCAGCGAAATGAGCTAGTTGAGAATTCCTAGGATTGGTTATTGGCTGACTAGGCAGGGTACCCTTCTGTCTCTCATTCTGTGGAGTGGCTAGTTGGCTATTTGAACCTCTAGCCTTTGTATAGTTTGCATGAGAGAATCTTAATTTTTCATGTATCTTTTCATATTTCTTTCAAAGTCAGTCATTCTCCTTTCTAATTGAGGATTTGGAAGGAAGATTGTGAGGCTTGGTGGGAAAAGTTTTGTTGATAGTTTAAAAAGTTAGGTGGATGGTTGGGAGAATTATTGTAGAAATTGAAAAGTTGGAATGATGATTGGAAGAATTATTAGCATGATGGAAGTGGCTTGCATGATTTGACCGTGAGTGGTCATTATTATTTTGGCTCCATGAGAAATTAAGGTGATTTCTCCAGCCAGGATTATACGTTGGTGCGTAAGGATTATTGTTCGGCCTTGAAAAGGCCGCATTCATTGGTTCAGGGTAATGTTGCTGAACCTGAAACACAGGGCACTCCACAAAAACATGATTCATGGCTTGACAGTAAGTACAGCCGGAGTTGGAAATTGGTTTGGGCTGACTTGATTGACTGGACTTGGTTCCTTAGTTTCTAAAACTTTCAGTCTTCTTCCTAGGTTAGCTAACTTAGCCTCATTAGCTATGGATGATTCAATAAAATGGAGACCTCCTTTTGAAGAGATGGAGTTTGGATTCCTCGAGATTTCACTAGTAGGTTCTCATTGGATGGTCTTTTCAGCTAGGTTTTAATAGAAATCCCATCCTTCATTTTCATCCTTCTGCAAGAATCCCCCTTGGCACATACATTCTAAGAGGGTTTTGATAGAATAGTCTAAATCATTATAAAGAATTTGACATTGTCGCCATTTTTCTATTCCATGATGAGGACATAGGATAAGGAGATCTTTAAAACGTTCAAAGTACCTCCAAAACTGTTCACTAGGTTCTTGCTTGAATTGCATGATGTTCTTCCTAATGAGAGCAGTCTTATGAATTGGATAGAATTTCTTCAAGAAGACCTTGATGAAACCATCCCAAGATGTGATAGAGCCGGCTGCTAAGCTGTAAAGTCATTTCTTGGTTAAGTCCTTAAGAGCGATAGGGACAAATCTTAACATAATAGCATCATCTATAAGGTGTGGGATTTTCATCATTAGACATACTTTCTCAAATTCTCTTGTGAAGAAGTAAGCATCTTCGGACTCTAAGCCATGAAACTTGGGGAATGTGTTGGTGAATTGAGACTTGAGCTCAAAATTATATTCGCCAACTGATGGAAGTTGGATGCAAGATGGAAGTGAGGTTCTAATGGGATAGAACCTATCCTGCAATGAAGTTGGTTGAGCCATAACCGGATCTGATCTTGGTTCAAACTTGGGTGGTGATGTGTTTCTAGTCAACCTAGATGAATTAGGGTTTCTTGACCACACTTGCATACATAAATACAATCACAATCACAAACAAGTTTACCAATAATCAACAAGAGTAATCAACTAAGCCTAGTCTAAGGTAACCTTGACCTAGACAACTCCTAACTAGTTGATTGTCTATAGGAGGTATAATGCAGACTTTGACCACAAGCTAATCAGCCAGGTCAGGGTAAGATTGGTGGGAGGTATCTGCGCAAAAGCGACGGGCCTAATTAAGCCAAACCACCAGCCTTCGAGGTTTCGCCCCTCAATCCCTTTCCTAGACACTAATTTGGCAGGAGTCAAATTTCAACACCTTCCCCCTTAGGATAATCTCCTAGTGAGTTCAAGATGTCCCTAAGATCAACGTCTATCAGATTTTACTTAGGCTTAGGTTGTGCGTGCTTGGAGATGGTTTGTGGGTTAAAAAAGGATAAAGACTTTCCCACCTTATCTTGATTTGGGTTTTGCCCTTAGAATTGATTGTGCAAAGTGTGCAAGATATAGAAAAGTAACATTCAAAAAGTAAATATCACCGAGGAATGTTTCTTAAACTATATGCTATTCATACGTACTTTGTCTCCAGCTATCTTCAACAGTAATTGTAAAATAAATGTAATTAGACAAATGCCTAGAATGCAAGTCTCAACATTTTTTAAGCAATTAACAATCACTCAAATTACTGTTGGATTAATACAGGGATTGTGAATGGCAGATATAGCAAGAATAATAATACACAAAAACTTAATTTTTGCGAGCAATATGTCTTGCAAAAAAGAGTTTTTAGTAGTCCAACAAAATTTTCAACTTTTGCAACGCAATTTCTTGAAATTTTGTTTCCTACTTTCGAGAGTAGCGGCACAGAATAGCAAGTCTTCTCCTGTAAAGCTTGCATGCTAGATCTAAATCTTGACGTCCCTGAAACAAGACACCAAACTTGTTAAAAAATAATTACACCGTTCCCTCCCTGGCAACAGCGCCAAAAATTGATTGTAAAATGAAAGAGATAAGAGAATTACCGTGTAGCTTTGGGCTAATAGGTCGTGTCCACGAGGAGGAATGCGATAGAAGCTTTTTGGTGTTTTTATTAAATAACAAAGAGTGAAGTTGGTGTCTTTCTTTTAAGTTAAAAAAGAAAATGGAGAGAAGAGAGATGATTAAAAGAAAAGTTATAAATTTAGAGAAGGCTTTGGAAAAGGTGAATTTTGTTTAAAGTTTGAAAAGTGATTTGTTATTTTTTAATAAGAAGAAAATTTGGGCTCACTATCTCACTTCTCAATGATATGTTCTTCTATTGAATCCTTAGTGCCTCAACTTGATCATAGGCAAAAACTTAAGATTGATTTTAGAATATTTTAAGCAAAGTACATAAGATGGTTGGAAAAGTTAATTCTTTTCTTTAAGAAATCACCACAAATTGAATGTTAAATCATAAAGAAGTTCAAGTATGAGATAAAAACAAGTTCAAGAGACGTTTTTAAAAGAAGTAGAAATTTAAAAATCGAAACCCATCCTCATGTGCCTTCAAGAACACTTTCAAGAAGAAAGGCTTAAGTTAGGCATGCAAATGATTCATTGGGTTTTTTCATCAAAACCATTCGAAAAGAAGAGGGATCAGAGAGAGGAGTAATAGTAAGCCCAGAAAACCAATTTAGCTACTCATGGAAGACAAAGAACAATGCAAGTAAATAAAGTAAGACATACCGTAAAATGGAGTGGAAGAAAAGGTAGCTTGATCCATGTATTGATGTCACTTCAATCTTCAGAATACAATCACTCAATTCCTCTCTCACTGGTATTTGCACTGAACTATAAATTGCAAAACAAAGATAAAACTTTTATACTATCTAACAAAGAGCCTAAACCTTAAAAAAAATAAACAAAAATTCTAATCCTAGTCTTCGCCCCTTTCTTCTCTGTTGAAAATGGTATTTATAGGGCAAAACCAGAGGGGAGAGGTCGTAGGGAGATTGGGGGAGCAAACGCTCCCCAACAACCCTAACAAAGCCACAAAAACGCGGCTAGGGTCGCGTTTCCGCGGCCCTGGTGTGGCCAGGTGGCCACACCGAAATGGGGGATGCTCCTGATTTGGTGATTCTCCCATATCTTCTATTAGTTTTCTCGTTTCTACTCTAGGATTTGACGAAATAACCTTTAATTGTTGGCTTCAACCGTTTGATTTAGGAAGATACATTTCAACCGATTTTCAACCTCTCTGATTTGCCAAGAACTGTCCTGATTCCCTGATTTCGAATTTATTCTGAATTAATTCAGAATTTGATGGGCTTTTGGGCTTGTTTCTCTTTTCTTTCTTTTAGCAATGGGCATATATTAACAAAGAAGAATAAGACTTATTAATAGGATTTATTAGATAAAAAGTATGGTAATGTGACAATGTATATGCAATATATGTGACTGATCAACAGGTGTATCAGGAGTACAGTTTGTATTGAAATATATCAAGTTGTGATCAAGGTGTCAGGTCATCATTCTCATTATCGTGATAATTATAAGAGTCAAGTATATCATAACGGATATCAAGTGATAGCATGACCTGATGGTGATATTGGCATGTAACAAATCATGTCATAACAAGGAGTAATTGTTAAGTAGTAACTGTCGGGTGTTGGTGATAACACATCAGTTGTCAAGTTATACAGACAGGTGTTAGGTATTAGCATGTAGATGACAGATATCAAGTAAAAGCATGTCAAGTGTTAACATGACAAGTATGTACATGGCAAGTGATAGAGTAATGGCTAAGCACAATCAAGTGGAGCTGAGCAAGCTGGAGGTACAGACAGCAAACGGTGTTTAACACTAGAGCGCCTTGCGAGGTTACCGAGACGACTCGACTTAAAGTGCGAGTAGAAAATCTGGAAGCATCTCGCCTAGAAGAATCTAGTGGTAACGCGCTGAGCACTAAGCATGCCTATCAGGCGGAGCTGAAAGACCTGACGGTTTGAGCGCACTTCTCTTTCGAGGTAGTGGGCGAGAGCCCGGAGGCTAAAGTACGCTCGGGGTCTAGCGCACTCTCAGTAGCTACCACGAAGCCCATAAGGGTATAAGCTTAGAACCATTGGATAGCCAGCCTGGGAGTGAGCAGAAGCTCAGAGTCTGTATGAGAGTACTTGCACGAGATGTTAGTACCACACGAGCATACAAGCGTGATAATATCTACACTACCATGGAGTGGAGAAGTCTGGAGGCTCATAGGGTCCGGAGGCCAAGTGAAAGTCTGAAAGCTGAAGGGCCATGAGGCCAAGTTTGGAGCCGGGAGGCTAACGACCACGAAAGGTCAGCCGCGCATGATATAAAGCAGTAAAATAGTGCATCACAGGCATAGTATATGCATAAGAATCAACTACCCTAGTACAAGCAATCATCACAGGCATATACATGTACAATCATGGGCACTCGGCCACATACAAATACAGGGACACAGCCCAATACAAAATACATTAAAATACGGAATAAAATACACGTCGACTCGACGATGCGGGGAAACCCAAATGGAGGCGAGGATACTCACCTAAATCTCCAGAAAATCTGAAAATTCTGGAATCCTGAGAACTCGCGTACGTGCCATAAAATATAATTAAATAAATATATAAATTTTAGAGAAAGAAAGAGAACAGGAGAGAGAAGAGAGAGAAAGAGTTAGAGAGAGAAAAGAGAGAAAAACCTAGAGAGAGAAAGAGAGATTTTTAGAGAGAGAAAATCTAGAAAGAGAAAGGGGGAGATCTAGAGAGAAAAAGATGATAGAGAGAGGAGAGAGAGGGAATTTAGAGAGAGAGGCTGCTACAGAGAGAGAACTGGAGAGAGAGAGAGAGTTGCTTAGAGAGAGATGAGAGAGAGAGGGGAGAAAGAGGAGAGGGGCAAGAGAGAGAAAGAGGGGGGTTGTTGCCCCCCTCTGCTCACACACAGCGCCCCCTCCGAGGGCGCATGGCCTCGCCGGCGGCCAGGCCACGTCGGGCGACACCGGCCACCAGTGGGTAGGGGTGGTGCCGGCCACCCCATAAGAGAGGGGGAAGAGAGGGAAAGGAAGGGAAGGAAAAAAGAAAGAAAAAGAAAAGAGAAAAGGAAGAAGAAAAGGAAAAGAAAGGAAGAAGAAAAAGGAAGAAGGAGGAGAGTTCGCCGAGGTGGCCACGCCGGCCTAGGGTGGCCGGTGGTAGTGAGGAGGTGGTTGAAAGAAGAAGATGGTGATGATGGTGGTGGTTTTGGGTGGTGGTGGAAAAATTGAGGGAGATGGAAAGAGAAGAAGGAGTAAGGTGTTGTGAAGGTGGAATTGGAGTGGAGAAGATGGTGGTGGTGTTTAATTTGAAGAAGAAGAAGAAGGTGGAGATGGTAATTTTGTGGAGGAAGAAGATGGAGGTAGTATTTGTTGGTTTTGGAGATGATGGAGAGGGGAGATAATGGTCGGAGTTGGGGAGCCTTCCTCATCGGCGAGGGTGGCCGGATGCGCCGGAGGGGCTCGCTGGTTGGGCGCCAGCCAAGAGATGGAGAAGAAGAAGAAGGGAAGGAAGAAGAAAGGAAGGGAGAAAGATGGGAAGGGGGGAGAGATTGATGGGAAGGAGGGGTGATGGGACCGGCCCCCATTTGGGGGGAGTGGGCTGGTTAAGGCGGTGAAGTGATGGGGGAAAACAAAGGAAAAGAAAGAAAGAAAGAAAGGAAAGATTTGAAAAAAATATATAATATTATAATAAGGTCAGAAATATTGATCAGAAGTAGAAAACATCATTCTGAGAAATAATTTCAGATTAAAAATCCTGAAGTCAACCGTCGATACAGGTCTACACCGGTTCGGCCGGATTTTGATAAAACATCCCAGAAAATATATTAAAGAAGAAAATATGATTCTAAGAATTAGGTGAAAGAAAAATTTAGAAATTCAATTCCAATTGTAAACTAAAAAAAATCTTGGAATCAACTAGCGATACTGGCCGATACCAAATCTGGTAGAATTTTGATAAATTCAGAAAAATCCCAAAAAAAGTATTTAGATAGAAAATGTGATTTTAAGAAATAATGTGAAAGTCATTTCTAGAAATTCAGCTCCGTTTGTAAATTAAAAACCGAGAATAGGTCAGCGGTACTAGTCGACACCGGTTTTGAAGATTTTCAATTTTTATTCAGGAAAATTTCAGAAAATCATAGAAAATCTAAAATATCAGAAAAATATGTTTGAAATTGAAATTGGTCAAATCTGAATGTCAAAAAGGCCAAATCGAGCAATACCCTAGGATCGTGTTCCTAGTTCAGACTAGGGCTGACTCCGAGTCCACGAATCCGGATTCAAGGCAAAACAATTATATAAATAATTCATAATACAAAATAAATACAGGAAGTAATCGAAAAATACGATTGAAAATTTTAAATCAAGTATGTATTTCAGGAGCGGGGTGTTACATGAAGGGGAATGGAGGTGGTTTTTTGTAGAAGGTTTTGTAGGGGGTGGTAAGTTTTGGAGATGGAGATGGATGGTAGAGTTTTGGAGATTATGGTGAAGTAGAAGAATGAGGAGAAAGAAGATGATGATGATGTATTGTAGGTAATGTTGTTGTTGTGGATTTGAAGGAGGAAATGATAGTTAGGGTTTTAGTTGGAGGAATAGAGGTTAAAGGAGAAAGAAATGGAGGTTTTTGGAGTTTGTAGTTAAAGGAAAGTAGAAGGAAGGGAAATTAGGGCATTTTGTGAAATGAAAAGGGAGGAAGAAGGCTTGGCTATATTTGGTGATGGAAAAGGGTGACAAGTGGATTGGGATATTTTTGAAGGAGATATTTTGTTACAAGGTAGTAAAATGTTTTAGAAATAAGTAGAAGTGTTTGTAAAGTGATAGAAAGAAAAGAAGGAAGGAAAAAAGAAAAAGAAAAAGAAATGAGAAAAAGGAAAAAAAATAATTAGAAGGAATGAAAGAATTAATTTGAATGGTGGAATCCTCAATTCAGTAGCGGATGCGGAAAATTTTCGAAAAAAATACCAGAAATGCCCGAAAATTATATCTCAGAAAGATCTCCAAAATTCTAAAAAAAATATTGTACTGAGCATCATGGTGAAATTGGATTCAAGAAATTCAATTCTATTTTTTAATTTAAAAAAGCTTAAGTCAATTGTCAATACCGGTTAACCCGAATCTGACTGGATTTTGATAAATTTAGAAAAATTTCAAAAAATGTATTAAAATAGTGAATATTATTCTAAGGAAAAACGTGAAAGCATTTTTTAGAAATTTGACTACATTTGTAATTTAAACTTATGAGAATCAATCGGCGATACCAATCAATACCGATTTTGAGATTTATAGATATTGTTCAGAAAAATTTTGAAAAATCATGAAAAATCTCAAATATTGTTAAACAGTGGTTGAAACTGAAATCGGTCAATTCTGACTACCAGAGAGGTCAAATCATGCAGTATCATTGTACGAGCATAAATAAATACGAGAAAATAAGAAAATATGTTAAAAAATTGGGATACGTATCTGGGTACGTATTTCGAGAATGGGGGTTACAAAATCACAAAAGAAAAGTCATTGGAAAGCAGGAAAAAGGGTTCTAAGGTGTATCTTTGTGGAACCATCAATGAAGCCATACATTATAAAAAATGAAAGATTCAAGTTTGATGGCTATTGTGATAGTGATTGGGGCAGAAGTGTTGATAATTGCAGAAGCACTTTTGGCTATTCTTTCCATATTGGTTCGGATGCAATCTCATTGGCATCCAAGAAATAAAGTGTTGTCGCGATTTTTACAGCAGAAACAGAGTATAGATCAATGGTATTAGCTTCGGGTCAAGTACTCTGGATCAAGTGGATCTTGAGCGAACTCAAGCATGAACAAGTTGAAGGAGCTACAATATTTTGTGATAATAATTCAACTATTTCTCTTACAACAAATCATATTTTTCATGGGAAGAGCAAGCACATAAGGATCAAATATCACTTCATTCGTGATTTGGTAAAAGATGGTGAGATCAATGTCATGCACTGCATAACACAAGAGCAAATTGTTGACATCTTTACAAAAGCTTCGTAATATGATATTTTAAAGAAGATGAAAGAAAAACTTGGTCTGGTGGTAATCTAGCTTAAGAGAGGCTGTTGGAAAAACAAGCTAGACTCCTTCATATTATATTTGTCTCTTCGGTTTCTCAAGACACATTGAACCTAATTACAAACTCTTTGTGTTACGGATACATTGGATAGCACTCTTCATGTAATGAACAAAAGCTTCGTATTTGTGATGCAGTCAAAAGGATGAACCTAATCTATTTATATGCATGAATGTATTTAATTTTATTGATTTTCATATTTATCTTTATGCTATATATAAAGGTCATGTAACTAGTTGTTTTCATCAAGTTGAAAAATAGAAACTCTTCTCTCTTCTTAGTACATCTTTATACCCATATTTGCTTAATATTTGGCATCAAGAGTACACACTGCTCTTGTGCTTTGATTGTTTGCAATCAAATTGACTAATCAATTGAGTCATCGGAGCTCAAAGATAGGGTTTATGGGCTTTTTAAGTCTAATGAAATTCATTACAACCCTAGCTTCCTCAGATCTAATTAGGTCAGGAGAAAGAAGAGGAACCCAATTTTTTCTGGTTCTCTCTCTCTCTCTCTCTCTCTTAAAGAAAGAAATTCTAGTTTTTCCTTTGCAAAGATGTTATTATTATAAGTAAGGAAACTAGTATACTGTGTAAGCGGTGGAAAACTGACAGAATTCCACCAGAAAGCGGCAAAAAAAAGGACGAAGAAGCGGGAGGAGAGGGAGGAAGACAATGGAGGAGGCTGGAGGGGAGAGAGGAGGGCGATGTCATTGCTGCTTTGCTGCTCTCTCTCTCTCTCTCTCACGCGCGGATGAAGACGGACGACAAGACGGCCAAAATTTGTATAGGAGTCACGAGAGAAAACCTTCTTTCGGTCGGTTTGATTATACAAAATACCTTTAAATTTAAGAGTATTATTATTTGATATTCCACACATATTTTCAATAATAGTTAATACCTTAACGATACTATAACTAAGTATAAGTGGATTAAAATATTTGACAATTAATAGGTATACTTTTAATAGATATTTTTTGTTAATAAAAAAAGAAAGTAAGTTGCATTTTAAATGTTATATTTAGAAAGTGAATATAAATTTATATTTTTAAATGATTTTATCTGCAAAATAGTACATCATGTTTATAAAATACTAATTTTAAAATTATATAGAATTTTATGAATAAAATTGACACTTTTGGTCTCCAATTTTTAGACTGTTTATTAATTTGATAAATATGATCTAAGCGTTTTTTTCTAAACTTCCACTCTCAAGTAGGTGGAAGCTTTCTGGAGCCAAATGATGTCACTGGAGAGAGGGAGATGGCCATAGTCGCAATGGAGCAGTCTATGTTGCAATAACAAAGATCAGCTTTGGTGACACTGCCGCTTCAGTGACTCTTTATTTTTCAATTCAGAAAATATCGCATTTACATCTTCGATCTCTTTTCTTGATCCCATGCATAACAAGTATGGAGAAGAAGGCATCGAATGACCACGGATGGCGAGGCAGCAACCATGGCCAGTTATAAAATAATGAAATAATACATACAGTCTCTAACTTTTTTTTGTAACATTTACGCCCACAAAAATTCTTATTACATTTTCGTTCACACTGAAAACACCCTGCGTTCACCACTAACCGTGGCAGGGCAACTAGCCAGCATTGATAAAAGAGTTAGATTTTTATTTGGTCATCCTTGACAAGAATTCCCTCTATGTCTACAACCTTGACTGCAACAGAACAATCGGGTGCATGCCTCACTGAAGAACTATGAGAATGTCAATTGGCTTAGTTTTAGGACCAGTGGAAGTGATTTCTGGCTTACTAGCTCTGTTTTTTGTTTTGTATTGCTTGGGAGAATATTTTAACAGAAAAAATTGTGGGAGAGAGTGTAAAATCTTGTCAGTAGAGTTTTTTAACTCATTAGAGAAGATAACATAAAGATCGACATTCAATGGTGTAAGGTAGAAGACCAGACACAGTCGATAATAGTGGGTTGGTTGATCGGCCATGCGCAGAGAACGTGCACTTGGAGATTCAAGGTATAGCGGTTGACCACCCAGAGAAGCTGACCAAAGACTGCAGGAACGATCGACCCCTGGTCGACCGTCTAGAAGATATGTTGTGACTCTGCACAACTAGTGATCGATCGCTCAGTCTACTGTACAAAGCATAAGTTTGCACTGCACAGAGTACGATCGACCGCCCGATCGATTTCATATCGGGTCTGAGCATCTTCCTAATATGTTTCTGACTTCATTTCTGATCCAATTTCAGATCCGTTGGTTTCTTTTCTTTAAAGATTCTCTGGCTATATAAAGAGGGGCATTACCCCTATTGATTGTATCCAACAATTGATTAATTAATAAGATCTCTCCCCTTCTATCCTGAGGACGTAGGCAATTATTGATCCTCGTTAAATCTTTATGTTTTCGCTTTCTTTTCTTTGTTTGTTTGTTTGTGCAATTAGCGACTAGTCTCTGTTGTTGCACTTCTCTGTTGCTTGGGTTCCTCGATTCTCAACAAGTGGTATTAGATATTTCCGAGTTTTGACGGGGAGTTTTGTTCGGGTAGAGAAAATCACTTTGGAGACTGTCTATAGTTTCATTCGGAGGTAAAGATATGATATTTCCTATTTGGATTTGTTATCATTAATCGTTTTTTGCATTGCGTTGAGGAATCTACTAAGGAGATGGCCAGAGACAGTCAGTCATCGATGAAATCCATGAGTCATCTTCTGACAAAGATTGATGTCTTGAAGTTTGATGGTACAAACAATTTTGCGATGTGGAGGTGTGAGGTTATGGATGCCCTGATGGCATTATACCTCGAAGACTCTCTATGTCTTGAAGAAAAGCCGGAGGAGACATCCGAGAAAGACTGGGACAAGATGAATCGAACAGCGCGTGTGATGTCATCAGGTCTTATTTGACACAATATATCAAGTATTATGTATTGTATGAGACTTCTGCAAGAAAATTTTGGGAGATCCTCGAAAAGAAGTATCTGACAAAGAGCATCAAGACTCGATTGCATCTGAGGAGGAGACTTTACCACTTTCAGTTGAAGAGAGTACTCTCCATTGATGATCACATAAATAACTACATGAAGCTTCTTGCAGACCTAGTTAATGCGGATGTGACGATCGAAGAAGAGGACAAGGCGTTGATTCTTTTTAATTCTCTTTCTGATGAAGAATATGAGACCTTCATTTAACCTTAATCAATGGTAAATAAACACTTAGCTATAATAATGTGTTAGCTGCTCTTGTGAATTACGAAGTGAGGAGGAAAGACATGCAGTCTTTTTTCAAAAGTATATCGCGTTGACTGTAAGAGGTAGGAGTTCTAGTCGGAAGGGCAAAGGCGATCGTGGGAGATTGAACTCCAGACCAAGATTCAGAGATCTTAAGAAGAACTAGTGCGCCTTCTGCCAAGAGTTAGGGCACTAGAAGATTGATTGTTCAAGAATCAAAGAAAGAAGGAGTTGAATACCAAGGCAAATCTCGCAAGGGTTATCAGTACCCAATCGGGTTATACTTCACAGGCAGGTGGGTCAGACTCAGACTCAATGGTATTCTCCTTCTCAGTCACTACTCTTACTATGGTTACTCAAGTGATTCTGAGTAGATGCTAGATACAGAAGCTAGCTATCATGTATGTCCCAGTTTGGTTTTCTAGCTTTGAGAAGTTAGACCGATGTTCTATTGTCATGGGTGATGATTGTCCATGTAACATGGAAGGGATAGGTACGGTCCTTATCAAGATGTTTGATGGGATGGTACGGGAATTGAAGAAATTGAGGTATATACCTCAACTAAAAAAGAATCTATCTATGTTGGCGCCTCAAAAGCATAGGGTCTTGAAGTATCTATTAGAGATGGTATTCTCAAGATTACTAGGGACTCGATGGTTGTTTTGAAGGGCGTCTGACGCAATAACCTATACTACTTGAAGGATAGTAAGGTTACAGAGCAAGCAGCAATTTCTACATTTTAGATGATGATTGCACCCGGCTTTGGCATATAAGGGTCAGACATACAGGAGAAAAATATTTGCAAGCTCTTGCAATGTAAAGTTTATTGAAAGGTGTCAAAACCTGCAAATTAAATTTTTATTAATATTGTGTCATCGAAAAGAAGACCAAGGTGAATTTGGCATCGCGACTCATTGCACCCAGAGGATTTTAGATTATGTTCACACAGATGTTTGGGGACCTACCAATATGGCATCTATTGGAGGTAACCACTACTTTGTATCTTTTAAAAATGATTACTCTAGGCGATGTTGGGTATGTACCATGAAGCACAAAGGGAAAGTTCTGGAGTTGTTTGTAGAGTGGAAGAGAAACATGGAGAAGAGTACGGGAAGAAAGATTAAGGTACTCCATTCAGACGGCAGAGGAAAGACAGGTGATTCTTTCCTACAGCTATGTCGCAATGAGCGCATAGAAAAGCACTTCATAGTAAGAGAAATACCGCAACAAAATAGGGTGGCTGAAAGGATGAACAGGACCTTACTAGAGAAGGTTCGGTGCATGTTATCCAATACCGACATATCGAAATCTTTTTCAGCTGAGGTATTGGCGTATACTTGCTATCTCATTAACAGGTTGCCTTCATCTGTGATAGGAGGTAAAACTCCAGTGAAAGTTTGGTCGAAAAAAGTTGCTCAGGATTATAAGTCACTTCGGATATTTGGTTGTCTGTCTGGCTGTTATCATGTCAGAGAAGATAAGTTGGACCCGAGGACGAGAAAGTGTTTTCGTAGGATTCAAGAAAGGCGTAAAATGCTACAAATTTTGGGATCTGAAGGACAATAAGTTTATCTTAAGCAGAGATGTTACATTTGACGAGGCTTTAATGATGAAGCCTACAGACGCTCAGCAGGTGGAGAGTAAGACACAAAAAATCACAGCAGGTGGAGAGTGATGCTACTTCACCATCTCTAGAAAGATCACATCATTTAAGATCATATCTGCGATGACACGGGGTGGTGATCATATAGCCGATCAGGATGTTGATGAAGATAAGGATTAAGGACAGGCTATGAATGATGTCCAAGAATCCATTGCAGTTGGAAGAGCCCGAGAAATTCACGTAAGCCAAGTTGGCTTATTACTAACATGATTATGGCCTATGCTCCAGACGTTGACGAGGCGATCCCGTCTACTACAGGAAAGCTGAAATTAGTTCAGAATCTAAGATGTGAAAGGATGTCATGATAGAAGAGATGAGTTCCCTACACAAGAATGACACTTGTAAACTGTCAGAGTTACCCAAGGGAAAAAAGGTGATAAGTTATAAGTGGATATTTACAAAGAAATAGAGATCTCTCGATGGTGATATTGTACGCTACAAAATCAGATTGGCAGCTAAACGCCACATGTAGCGAGAAGGCATTGACTATAATAAGGTATTCTCATCCGTTATTAAGCACTCATCTATTCGAATTTTTCTGGCACAGTATGAGTTGGACTTGATCAGCTCGACGTGCCACTTTTCTCCATAGCGATCTTGAAGAGAAGATCTACATGTCTCAGTTGACGGGGTTCAAGACTGCAGGAAAAGAACATATGGTATGCAAGTTGAAAAAATCGCTTTATGAATTAAAGCAATCACCAAGGCAATAGTATAAGCATTTTGACAGCTTCATACAAGGCAAAAGGTACACACAAAGCCCTTACGACCAATGTGTGTATTACAATAAGCTACCGACTAGAGAGTAGATCTATCTACTATTGTATGTGAATGACATGCTCATCGCTTTCAAGAGCAGATCTGCAATTGACAAACTGAAGAAGGACTTGTCTTCTGAATTCGAGATGAAAGATCTGGGTTAAGCGAAGAAGGTGCTAGGCATGAAAATTGAGCGAGACAAGAAAGGTGGCAAAGTTAGCGTGATGAAAAAGAGATATTTGAATAAGGTACTTCAGAAATTTAACATCAACGTTGATACAAAGTCTATAAGTACATCATTGGCTCTTCATTTCATGTTAAAAGCTACTATGTTTCCTACTTCTATTGAAGAGCATGAGTACATAACTCAAGTACCCTATGCTAGTTTGGATAGTAGTTTAATATATGCAATGGTGTGTACAAGGTCTGACCTGTCACAAATTGTCTCAATTGGTTAGCAGATACATGCACGATCTCAGTAGGGGTCATTAGATGGCAGTGAAGTAAATTCTACAGTACATCAAAGGTATCATAGACGTTAGTTTAGTATTGAAGAAGGATTTTACAGGTAAGCGGGAGTGTATCGGATACGTTGATTCCGACTACGTAGGAGATCTCGATAAATACTGGTTTACAACGGGATATGTGTTTACATTGTCCCAAGCACCGGTGAGCTGGCGCTCTACTCTACAGTCTATTGTCGCATTGTTTACTACAAAGGCCAAATATATGGCCATAAAGGGGCTATGGAGGAGGCAATTTGGCTTCAAGGGTTGCTTGACGACTTGGGAATTGACCAAGATCTCTTGAAAATCAACTGTGATAGCATCAGTACTATCTATTTGGTAAAGAATCAGATGTATCATGTAAGGACAAAGCACATCGACGTCAGGTTTCACTTTGTTCGGGATATTCTTGATAAAGGTGACATTGAATTACCAAAGATTCACACGAAGGAGAATCCAGCTGATATGCTTACCAAGGTGTTGGCCCAGAGGCCTTCCACTCTAGTTTTGATGATGATTAATTCATGTAGTTATGTTTACTAATAATCTTGTGATTTTAGTGTCAGATCATGTAACAAGATATTAGTTGGTGATTGCTTCAAAAAGAGGAGTTTGGAAGCCTTCACTTGGTGATTCCCGAGCCCGAGCGTCAAGATGATACATAGCCTTGCTCGTTGGATCACGGTTTGGGATCGAGTCAACTTGAAGATGAAGATTGTCAAGAAGACTTAGGTATCCTAGTTTAGTTTAGTGTGTTTTAGATCCATGTGTAAAGCTTAGAATAGTTGATATGCTCAAGTGCACAATACACACACGTTTCATGTTTTGGATTTGGTTTTCATGAATAGTTGATCAAAACAAGTTTACATGATTTTTATGTATATTAGATATGTTCTATATACATACATGCTTCATATCTTAGACAAGCTTATTTTGATATGTCTATTCATGAGTTTTAGGAAAAATCAGATTTCCTATTGAGAAAAATCAAAGTTATATAAAATACAAGTTTTGATTTTTGGTAAAAATGTTAAGACACAAAAATAGTTTCATATGCTTGATATTTGAGTTGAAATTTTTATCACATGTTTATATATCAATGCAAATTGATAAACTATTTTTGGGTATTTTTATAAAGACTTAAAAGATTTTTAGAAATATTCTTTACATGTGTTTCTGACCCAGACCTGTCTGTCAGGCCAGGTCGGCCGACCGCATTGGTCGACCGAACCATAGGTCGGTCGACCCGTACGGTCGACCGACGTGCACAGAACCGTGCACGTCTGGCACACAATGGGACGGCCGACCGGGCGGTCAACCGTAACTGAGAGCAGTGCTCTCTGTTTATTTCGGTCGGCCGGGCGGTCGACCAGGTTGCCCCAACGGTCACATTTCTGACCGTTGGCGGTCGGCCGGCCGGCCGACCGGTAGCCTGTCAGGCTGCCAGATCAGCCTAATGGCTAGTTTTGTTTTGGGACTATAAATACCCCATCTCTTCATGGTCTTAACCAAGATTTTTAAGAGCAAAAATTCCTACTTTTCTGAAGTGTTTTTAAAGTTTTAAAAAGTGTTTTAAAGCTTCAAAGATTTCATCTTTATTGTTTTTCAAGGGTTTTGAAAAATCAAAGAAAACTAAGTTTTGGGATATTGTTTGGATTTTCATTTCTATCATCTACAAGAGATTTCCCAAGTAGTTTTTCTTTGTTGTTTGCTTTCCAAAAACACCTTGATACCCACTTGAGCTATATCATCTATCCTATTCTATAGGATCTTTTGTTTAGTGAAAAGAGAGATTGTTTGTGGTTGAAAGAAACCACTTGTTGTAAACACCCTTGCCTTTGTTTATATCCCTCTTTGGTAGAGGTGATCGGATGATTGGTTTGCTCCCTCTATTGTGAGGTGGAGTTTGTTTATTGGCTACGGGCCTTATCCCTCTTCGGTAGAGGTGGATTGTGGTTGTATTGCCTCGGTGGCATTGTAAGGTTGAGAGAGGAGTTCGGTACTCCTTTAGTGGATTAGAATCCTTCTCAGTGAAGGCGGGGACGTAGAGCTAGAGGCTCGAACCTCGAAACATATCCTTGTGTTTGCGTTTGATCTATTGTCTCTCTTACTCTCTCTCTCTCTTTATATTGTGCAAAGCATCATTCATTTCATATCATATATGCTTGTGTTGTGCCTTGCATATTTCATATTGATATATCTCTTATATGCTTGGTTGTTTGTGTGTGTGCCTCACTTGTACTTAACCACAAAAGCTTCATATAGCACCTCAACCCATATCTAGGGGAATCAAGAGGAGTTAGTCCAGAGCCCTTCACGGGGAATTCGGCTACACTTGTTGGTTGTACTAAGTGTGATTGCAAAATTTATTTTACCTTCCGCATTTAGCGCATTTAGTTTCTAGATTAGCATCATCACCTATTCACCTGCCCTCTAGGTGATTTACAATTGGTATCAGAGCATTTTCAATTGGTATCAGAGCCTACGCTCCTGATACTTAGGCTTAACATCCTAGGAGTGAGATCCTTGTTTGCTAATCTATTGTTTGCATTTGCTTGCTTGCACACTCATATAGTTTACCATGGACTTCATGACCCCACCTAGTTTTGACCCTTCCAACATTGTTGTTTGGAAGACTAAGATGTCCATTTACCTACAAACCCTAGGCTTGCATGTTTTCCTTACCGCTACCAAGAAATGCTATCTTGGTAATAGTAAGCATATAGGGGCCAATGCACAAGCCCTTGAGGCCATTAGAAGCATATTATCTAAAGATTATCTTATGCGTGTTTCTAACCTTGATTCCGCTTTTGCAGTGTGGAACAAGTTGACAACAACCACCACCTCCGAGCTTCAATTGCCTATCCAACAAGAGGAATCTAGTGGAGATGAATCCGAGCCACAACAATGCTATATGGTCCAAGGGAATGACTCCCTTGAGGTACACTCGGAAACCCACTTAGATGATGATGACGATGCTAGTTCTTCAAATGATTATGATGCCCATGCTTTGAATGAAGAACTATCTATTGTTTGTGAAAAATTGATAGAAAAATATAAAATTTTGAAAAAGAAAAGTCTATGTCTTAAAAAAGAAAATAAAAGTTTGAATTCTAGAATTGAGATTGTTTTGCAAGAGAAGGAAGAGGTTTCTAGTGAATGTGACTCACTTAGAGCTCAACTTAATCTTGTTTTAAAAGAAAATGATTTGTTAAAAAATAAAAATGATTGTGAAAATATTTTGAAGAAAAATAAAGTTTTGTCTTCAAAAATTGAATTTGTTGTTAAAGAAAATAACTCTTTGAAAAACAAAATAATTTCTATTTCAAATGATTTAGATGTTTGTTTTAAGAAAATGAAGTTTTGAAAAATAAGATTGATGCTCATATTTGCCATGCTAGTATAGCTTCTTCATCTAGTCTACCTATTGCATGTACCTCTTCTTCTAGAATTAATGATGATATTTATTTGCTTAAGAAGAGTGTAGATTGTTTGGGCTCCACTTTGAGCCAATGTGTTGTGGGCCATACACGTTTGGAAACTTTGTTTCGAAAGAAACAAGTTCCATCTATTCATGCACACCCTCCACGGCATACACATGCTCCTCACGGACACACCCATCACATGTATGCTCATGTGTACACTTGTACACATTGTGGACGTAAGGGCCATCTTGCTAAATTTTGTTATGATCGTATACATGTTTCTAATATAGCAAATAAATTTGTTTGGGTAAGAGAAGGGACTAACCCCCATTGACCCAATAAGATATGGGTACCAAAGACCACCCCTCCTATTTTTGATGTAGGTGTGGGCTCTCACATGACGTGAGAGTTGCCGTACCTTGGAGTGGATGCGTTCCGAGCTTCATGGAAATCAATTGGATGCGTCACTTTCACGGAAAGTTTGGTGGAGAAGACCACCATGTTTTGGAGACAAGGGAAGTTGCCTTCTAGGTTTTGGTAACGATTCCTAACTCCTAATTATTGTTTACATGCTTTTTATATTCATTGTTTATAGCATGTTTCATTGTTTATTGATTATTATGTCAATGCCATGTTTATTAGATCCTTGACATACATGTATAGCCCATTTGAGACACCCATGTTTAATATGGACTATTATTTTTTGTTCTCACCGTTGTTTAGTTAGCTATCATGTTTATCATAGGTCTAATAATATATGAATTTTCTTAATAATCATGTTTAAGATTTACCATGATGATTTTATCTTATTTTGATGCTTCATGTTTTGAATATATATTTAAATGTTAATTTTCATTAAAACTAGGTATATATTTGTGCATATAGTGGGCCACAAATAAATCTATATATGTTTGTACTTGAATGCTTATTGTTCCCATTAGATGTGCTAATATAGTCTAGTTTTGATGATCCATACATTTTAAACTTGTATTCCCATTTTTGGATTTGTTTCATGTTTTAGTGTTTATGTTTAACTTCATGTATATGTCTATTTTATCCAAATTATTGTTTATACATATACATCCTTTTGAGCCGCGTGCCTTCATGCATATATCTTTGTGGACTCGTTGTGTTTGGATATGTATGTATACTTTAGTTTGTATAGGACATACATATACCTTGAAGATTAAATAAGTTTTGATGATTTTCATGTTTTCTTGTTTTAAGGAATATTAAGCTTAATTGTCAATTTTCATGATTATATGTTTCACATAACACTTGCACACTCACCTCTTTTACAATGTTTCTCATGATTGTGTTTTTCATGAGTATATGAACTTAATGGATTTTGAGTGGTTTAGTGCCATGTGGATTTCATATTTCATGAAAAATAATTTTGTTTTATTCCTTACTTGAAGGATTTCGTACTAGTTTACAAATTTTTCAATAACTAGTTACGGTATTCTTCATATGGTAGAGTTTTTCAAGCATACTATATTTTTCAAACTTTTTTTGAAAACCCTACTTTCCATGGGAGGTTGGATGGGAGATCATGTTCATGTATGCTTTAAAATGAAAATCATTTAAAACTTGAACCATGATTGGGTGGTAGGTAATATGAGATATACATTTGATCTTATTGTTTCAATTGGTATCATTGGACTCTTTCAATTGGTATCAATTTTGACCTTTCTTGTATACTCATATATGTTTGTATGTATGTATGCTTTCAATTTCGAAGGATATCAATTTCTATTGGTATTTACTTTTCATACATATATATGTGTTTGTTTATGCTAAAGCTTGAGGTTTAACTTTGTTTCAATTGATTCAATTTTCAATTGGTATCTTATTTCAAGCCTATGCATGTTTTTGTTGGTATTTCATAAGGGGAGAAAATTCAATTTTCATGTTTACAATTGATATTTGTATTTCCACTCCCTTGCTTTATGATAGAAAATAAAAATTTTAAATTAATATCTACATTGATTGTCACCCCTATTTGGTTTTGTTTTGTTTTTAGATAAAAAGGGGAGAACATTTTTTTATTAACCCTTTTATTGATTCATTGTTTCGAACAAAAAGGGGGAGAAAAATTTATTGATTTGGTTTTGCTTTTACCCCTTATTGATGATTGTTTCTTTGTATTAAAAAGGGGGAGAAGATTTTGTTTTGTTTTGGTTTTTACCCCTTTATTGATGATTGACAAAAAGGGGGAGAAAGATTTTGAGTTTATTTTATATATGCATATTTATGTTTTGCAAACATTAAGTTTAATTTAGTTTAATTTTAATTGGTATCTAGAGCATGTTTTGTTTTTGAACATTTCATTGGTATCTAGAACTTTTTTATTGTTTATGCATTTCTATGCATTCATGTTTAAGAGCCTTCATTGCATATTCTTTATGTTTATTTTTTTATGCATGAGTTAAGGGGGAGCTTCTTTGAAGCTTAACTTTAATCCATGCATATATAACTCCATGAGTTTTGTCATCATCAAAAAGGGGGAGATTGTTGGCCCAGAGGCCTTCCACTCTAGTTTTCATGATGATTAACTCATGTAGTTATGTTTACTAATAATCTTGTGATTTTAGTGTCAGATCATGTAACAAGATATTAGTTGGTGATTGCTTCAAAAAGAGGAGTTTGGAAGCCTTCACTTGGTGATTCCCGAGCCCGAGCGTCAAGATGATACATAGCCTTGCTCGTTGGATCACGGTTTGGGATCGAGTCAACTTGAAGATGAAGATCGTTAAGAAGACTTAGGTATCCTAGTTTAGTTTAGTGTGTTTTAGATCCATGTGTAAAGCTTAGAATAGTTGATATGCTCAAGTGCACAATACACACACGTTTCATGTTTTGTATTTGATTTTCATGAATAGTTGATCAAAACAAGTTTACATGGTTTTTATATATATTAGATATGTTCTATATACATACATGCTTCATATCTTAGACAAGCTTATTTTGATATGTCTATTCATGAGTTTTAAGAAAAATCAGATTTGAAAGTTTGATAAAATACAAGTTTTGGTTTTTGGTAAAAATGTTAAGACACAAAAATAGTTTCATATGCTTGATATTTGAGTTGAAATTTTTTCACATGTTTATATATCAATGCAAAATGATAAAACTATTTTTGGGTATTTTTACAAAGACTTAAAATATTTTTAGAAATATTCTTTACATGTGTTTCTGACCCAGACCTGTCTGTCAGGCCAGGTCGGCCGACCACATTGGTCGACCGAACCATAGGCCGGTCGACCCGTACGGTTGACCGACGTGCACAGAACCGTGCACGTCTGGCACACAATGGGACGGCCGATCGGGCGGTCGACCGTAACTGAGAGCAGTGCTCTCTGTTTATTTCGGTCGGCCGGGCGGTCGACTGGGTTGCCCCAACGGTCACATTTCTGACCGTTGGCGGTCGGCCGGGCCGGCCGACCGGTAGCCTGTCAGGCTGCCAGATCAGCCTAACGGCTAGTTTTGTTTTGGGGCTATAAATACCCCATCTCTTCATGGTTTTAACCAAGATTTTTAAGAGCAAAAATTCCTACTTTTCTGAAGTGTTTTTAAAGTTTTAAAAAGTATTTTAAAGCTTCAAAGATTTCATCTTTATTGTTTTTCAAGGGTTTTGGAAAATCAAAGAAAACTAGGTTTTTGGATATTGTTTGGATTTTCATTTCTATCATCTACAAGAGATTTCCCAAGTAGTTTTTCTTGTTGTTTGCTTTCCAAAAACACCTTGATATCCACTTGAGCTATATCATCTATCCTATTCTATAGGATCTTTTGTTTAGTGGAAAAGAGAGATTGTTTGTGGTTAAAAGAAATCACTTGTTGTAAACACCCTTGCCTTTGTTTGTATCCCTCTTTGGTAGAGGTGATCGGGTGATTGGTTTGCTCCCTCTATTGTGAGGTGGAGTTTGTTTGTTGGCTACGGGCCTTATCCCTCTTCGGTAGAGGTGGATTGTGGTTGTATTGCCTCGGTGGCATTGTAAGGTTGAGAGAGGAGTTCGGTACTCCTTTAGTGGATTAGTAATCCTTCTCGGTGAAGGCGGGGACGTAGAGCTAGGGGCTCGAACCTTGAAACATATCCTTGTGTTTGCGTTTGATCCATTGTCTCTCTTACTCTCTCTCTCTCTCTCTTTATATTGTGCAAAGCATCATTCATTTCATATCATATATTGCTTGTGTTGTGCCTTGCATATTTCATATTGATATATCTCTTATATGCTTGGTTGTTTGTGTGTGCCTCACTTATACTTAACCACAAGAGCTTCATATAGCACCTCAACCCATATCTAGGGGAATCAAGAGGAGTTAGTTCAGAGCCCTTCACGGGGAATTCGGCTACACTTGTTGGTTGTACTAAGTGTGATTGCAAAATTTATTTTACCTTCCGCATTTAGCGCAGTTAGTTTCTAGATTAGCATTATCACCTATTCATCACCCCCCCCCCTCTAGGTGATTTACAATTGGTATCAGAGAATTTTCACAAGGTTGTTCCGGAAGCGAAATTTACACATTATAAGGAGTTATTCCATATCCTTCCAATTGCTTGAGCTTGATGGAGCTCGTTTAGATGAACTATAGATGGCTTGATCCCCTGTGGGTAGTACGTAGGCAACGACATTGGTGCAGCCTGATGGAGTCGATATGCTGCTATGTTGTGTTTGGCTCAGATTTAACAAATCCTTACTGAGGTGGAGAATTGTGGAGAGAGGGTGTAAAATCTTATTAGTAGAGTTTTTTAATTCATAGGAGAAGATAGCGCAGAAAACGGAGTTCAATGGTGCAAGGTAGAAGACCAGACGCAGGCGAAGACAGTGAGTCAGTTGATTGGCCGGTCGACTGGCCATCCACAGACGTGCACTTGGAGCACAAAACGTGCACTTGGAGATTCACGGTGTAGCGATCGACCGCCTGAGAAGCTGACTAAAGACTGCAGGAGTGGTCGACTACCCAATCGACCATCCAGAAGACATATTGTGACTCTACGCAACTAGCGGTCGACCGAGCGATCGACCGCACAGAGCACAAGTTTGCACCGCACAGAGCGCGATCGACCGCACAGAGCACAAGTTTGCACCGCACAGAGCGCGATCGACCGCATGTCGGGTCTAAGCAGTTTCCTAATATGTTTCTGACTTCATTTCTAATCCGATTTCAGATCTGTTGGTTTCTTTTCCTCAAGGATTCTCTAGCTATATAAAAAGGAGTATTGCCCTCATTGATTGTATTTTGTAATTGATTAATTAACAAGAACACCGAGGATATAGGCAATTGCCGATCCTCATTAAATCTTGGTGTTCTCGCTTTATTCCCTTTGTTTATTTGTTCACGCAATTGGCAACTAATTTCTATTGCAGCTGCAATTCTGTGTTGCTTGGGTTCCTCAATCCTCAACAAAAATGGGGCCTTAGTAAATGTTCAGTGCTATTCGAGAATTTTTATGCCGACTCATGCATGAAACTTTGCGAAATATGCATGTCCAATAAGCAGGTTTATATAATCCACCGAGACTGAAGTACATTTAAAGTTTTGATTGCAGAATAAAGTATGGAAGTGATCAATTTCCCTGCTGCTACTTTGAGAGAGATGTGACAAACAGAATCGTCTGTATCAGAAAGTTTTTTCTTCTCTTTTCTTTTCTTTTCTTTTGATTTGAGAGCAGCACGCCCATATTTTCACAACATCAGCTGTAGTGTATCCGTTTACAGGATGCAAATAGCACAAGATACACAGTATTTCTTCAGTTACCAGTAATTCAAACTAGGGGTTTCAAAAATAAGAGAGAAAGGACCCCAAAAGTCTAAACGCAGGGGAGAGGAGCAGCAATAGGTATCAAGCGCATCGTAGCAAATGAAACCTTTAGTGAACAAACAATTAATAACAGAACTAACGATTACACAGTACCTGTACTCAAAAATCATCATCACCTCGTGTAATATTTCAATCAAGTATTCACCACAAATAATATTTCAATCAAACATTCGGCCAAAATAATATTTTAGTCAAAAATGATACAGAAATACATTTAACCAGCTACTATATCTATGAATAAACGTGGAGGACAAGGGGTATCAAATACATCTAGCACACAAGAAAACAATGGCACCCAAAAACTGTTCATTTGATATAAGATGGTGACCATCAACGGCATTCCATAATTTGGACTAAATTTTCTAATAAAAATTCTGCACTAAGGGAACAAGTTTGTCACAGAATAATATTAACAAGGGACTTCCAGCTTAGATGACCTTTCGTGGATGAGTCGATGATTATAACTTGATGAAACAGTGATTCCATGGCAATTCAACAAATACAGCTCTACTTGTAGTTGAAGCTGCAGTACCTGGGTAAATAAGCAAAGTATTAAAACAGAAAGCCTTTGTTCAAAACTTGATGGAACGAATAAGTAACAAAATGAACTGTGATGCACTAAAGCAAATATAGTCAGGTGAACAAGGCGACAATATTGCACAGTATCTTCCATTTGGGATTTTGGACTAATGCTATGAACAGAAGTATTAAAAGATTAGATCAAGTACAGCTAACATACATTAAAACCCGAGCTCTCTACATTTGTTCTTTCACTTTTTCCTACCACAACGGCACTTAGATAGTAGATATCGGCATGCTTAAACATAGTGTTTATGGACAGGTTATAGAGCGTTGACAATTCATATCTGAGGTTAGTGTCCAACAGTGTCCACTCCCTAGGAGATGTCACTAACACGGCGTTGGACACACATTGGGCCAAGCAACTTAATGAGTCTGTATGGTTTGTTTTTATTCGGGATCCATTAACCTCGAGCACAACATAATTTTTATAAAAAAAATGCTAGCTATTCAGTTTCCCTTAAAATCTCTTCTCATCCTCTTCCATCTTATACTCTCAACAAACCTGCATATCTATCGACTCTGACCAGGCTCCCCTATAACAAACTTCTCTAGCCTCCGATGAACCTTTCTCGACTTTGCTAACCATTCGTCCATAAGTTTTTTTAATATTTTTTTTCCTTTCATTACTGCTCTCTTTCATTTCTGAACCTTTGTTTTTATTTGTTCTTTTATGCAATAATTCACAATTAGTGATTTAAGGGATTTGATTTTAGAGTTTTTAGATTTTGATATCTGATTAAGGGCTATTTTGGGGATTTTCGTCTTTACTTTAATATGATTCTTATAAGTTACAGATTTACCTGAATTAGGTTTTTTGTTTTCTGAGAACTGAATTAAGTTCTTTTTTCCTTTTTACTGAATGTGTGATTTTATTATCATTACTCTCTCTTTTCCACCCCTTTTTACTGAATGTGTACTATCATCATTATTTTGATCTCTTTTTTTGTTCGAATTGTCTTGCTTCTTCGTAATTTAATCAGTTAGCATCAATAATGTCTCAATCATCAACCACGATCTCATAGTCAACGACAATTGCACTATTAGTTTACTTGCGTAATCAGTAAGAGTAATGTTCTAATAACTACTATTACTTTGTAATATATAGCTAGGTATCGCTAATGCTATTCTGTTATAATCAATAAATTATCAGTTCATTTTGAAGTTGTTTCATGAGTAATTGTCTTGAATTTGTTACATAATATGTATATTTGAAAGTTAAAATCAATGTTCTAAAAAGCGATTTCAGTACGCGCGAGGTTCGGAAACGCATAATGCTTAAACAGTTTAAACAGTGATTAAACGGATTATATATTTTATTATTATTTTAATATATAATAATATTATAATACTTAAAACATGTAAATATGAATTCTATAAACTCTAAAAAAAGCATAAAAAATATATAGTAAACATAACTTGAAAAATTAAATTGCTAGTACCAACAGGAATTTAAAAAGTAATAATGTCAATCAGTTCAAATTACATCAATATACCTCCACCTCCAACAACTTTATTAAAAAAATATTTTTTAAATGAACAAATATGTATTTCTTTCAAAAAGCAACATACCTCCAACAAATTTGGTTCACTGTTAGATGCAACTGCAAGTAATGTGCAACTCTATCCTTCTCACGCGTAGCCACTCCTCAGCTTATTAAAAGAAACAAAGACCATTGGCGAAAACTTGGGCAAAATATGTGCACGCAAGGTGGAGAGAGCTAATCAGGGGAAGGTCACCGTCGACACAAGTGGAGGTCGCTATCAACGCTTTGCTGCTGACTAGAGAGCTGATCGCAAGGGGAGATCTTTGTCGGCACAAAGAAACGTCGTTGTGGGAGGATCAACTACAAAGGGAGATCGTCATCGAAGGGGGGTCACCATAGGAGGATCAACGCTTTGTGAACTTTTTCATCGTCATCGAGCTTCGGGAGCCCTAATTCCCCAGGAGGATCTTCACCGCTGTGAGCTTCGGGAGCTTCAAATAAAATTAGGGCTTCATAAGCTTCCTTGTCTCGTCGCTGTGAGCATCGAGAGCTTCTTCGTGAGATTCGAGAGCTTTGTCGTCGTCGCAGTATGGATAAATTTAGAGCTCGCTAGTCTTAATTCTCTAACACGCAACAATTTATATTCTCAATTGTCAGATCGGTTTAAGTTCAGTTAGCTTAATGAGTTCAAGGTTCGAACTCATTTAGAAAATGATTGAATAACGTTTAAACGGACACTAATTAATCACCGATTAGACGCTTAATTGTCACTTAAGCGAATTAATCGCCTGGCCGAGTAATCCGACCGCTTTCTTCAAGTTCTGTTCGGTTTCAGACCGAAAATATTTAAGCGGCCGGTTTCAGACCGAAAATGTTTAAGCGGCCTATTAATCGGGCGGCCGATTAATCGGCCGCTTAAACATTTTCGGTCTGAAACCGGCCGCTTAAATATTTTCGGTCTGAAACCGAACAGAACTTGAAGAAAGCGGTCGGATTACTCGGCCAGGCGATTAATCGGCCGCCCGATTAATAGGCCGCTTAAACCTTTTTTTGGAACACTGGTTAAAATTATTAAAATGTCACTTGTTGTGTTTGTGGTTGTATGTGTATCCATGTCATGTGTCCTACTACTTTTTAAGTTTGTCGTGTCCATGTCCATGTCTATGTTTCCTAGTCCACAAATGATGTAATAACCTTATGATGTTCCTATTTTTAGGGCCTCCAGTATTTCTCTGTCCCCCGGTGAAGCTTCCTTTGCTCCTTTTGTGAGTTGAGATACTTTTAACATATCTCAAGAGTCAAGACTCAACACAATTAATGGGGAACCACTGACTCGTCACAATATATGAGGACACATCCTACGTAGACCAATTGTGAAACCAAGTTACTGATTATTCAGTATCCTTGTAATGAAGATGGTTATTTGCACCCCAACCATAAGGTCACAATAGCTCACATGAAAGTTTCCATGCCGCCAAGTTCCAATATCACTGTATTTGGCTTCCTGATATTTTATCAAGTGTCACATCTATATCCATAAAAACATATTACCCCATCTATATCTGACCATAAAGGCTACAACTTCAGTCTATATTCCCTAATAACCCTGAAATGCACGCATTGGAAGCCCCTGAAACCTAATTTTGCACATTTCAAGATTTGCAATCTAACTGCATCAGAAAAGTTACAGATATTTAACATGTTGGCACCCTAAGCCGTATGACACTCAACCACTTGGTGATTGCAGCTATGCTTATGAGTGCATGTAAGCTAATCAAGATGCAGCTCTTTGGAAGGTAGTTCTGAAGTAACCCACACGTGTAAATAAGAAAGGGGGAGGATTGCTTCTCACTTCAAAATCCAAACATGCATTTTCTTTGGCAATCTGTCTGATTATCATATGTCAGATTATCATACAACATAAGCATGGGGAAGGCAATCTTCTTAAAAATCCAAAACACGCATTTAATGCCAGTGACCTGTCTAATCATCCTATGGCATTAAAAGATACAAAATTCTATGAATTTTTCACAAAGATGTCTCAAAGATTATATCATATCAGACCATAAGCTGACTTGCACTGGGCCAATTAACTTGATTCTTTTACACAAAAAGGACAACCACAAGAAATGAGCACATACACCAATCTTATAATCCCCAGCTATGTTCTCCATATTCGAGTACAGAAATCAAAGAATACTTGAGAGTAAAGTCAGTTTATCCATGGCGAAAAAGTCCTCATGGTCAAGCAACAATGCCACAAACTGTTTCTATTAAGTACAACTCTCAATCAACAGAACATATGTTGCTCAATCAGACAAACTGTAAGTGATTCGGTAGAGATTCAAGTGCTCCCACAAAGCCTTCACAATAACGTATGATATTATGTAACTCATTCAACCTTCAGTATCCTAAAAAGTAAACTTTGCTGAAATCAGAACCAAGTGCAAAAGGGTTTGGAGCACACAAAACAATCAGGAGGGATAAGCCCCTCAGGACAATCTTTCACTGTATGAAACTGAATATGACCCCACAATCGGAAATGATCAGAGAGTTTCTGCTTGCTCTGCCTGTGAAATTGGTGGTTCTATTTAGAAATGTAAATGATACATGAATTACAGTCATGAAAAAATATGTAGCAAAAAGTTGTGCATTTGCTTGACAGCATGATACAAGTGGCCATAAGCAGGTTGAAGGGGACACTTTTACAAAATCAGATGGTTAAACATTAGCAGGAAACACCAGAATGCATGAGCAAGATACTGGTGGCCATATTCCAAAGTAGAAGATCATGGGTGTGTGTTTCTAACATCAGGATTATTCTCTTCAAAAATAGGATGCATATGTATGGCAAGTTAGCACTCCCGAAATCAATATGATTATTCACGTATGTTG
Organism: Agave tequilana; assembly: GCA_038442645.1. Lineage (NCBI taxonomy): Eukaryota > Viridiplantae > Streptophyta > Magnoliopsida > Asparagales > Asparagaceae > Agave > Agave tequilana. Next base: position 78,077 of record JAVJIF010011035.1, on the reverse strand, counting down.
CATATTTTATGTCAATTTCTCATATTTAAATGTAATAAAACTCTGTTATTTAGCCTCTTTATTGTCCAATGGTGTGCATGTTGTAATTAATGGAGAAGGAGAAGAAAAAGCCCAAAATATCCCAAATAATTCGGATTATTAAAGATCTATTTTTCTAGCTCAAGGAATCAACGAGGATATTTTGAAATCTGAAAATCCTGAGACAATTCTATCAAAAGAATTGGGGCAACATAAAGATAGAAGCTCGTAGTAGAAACGCAAGATCCACGAATCCACAACAGTATCTCGGCCGTTGGATCAGCGTTTGCTTGTGGGGATAAGATTAAATCTGGGCACTGGTTTTCTCCTATAAATACTCTATCAGAGGCAAAGGAAAAGCAGAGAGAGCAAATGTTAGGGTTCTCCTCTTAGTTTTAGTTGGGATGTTGTTTTATTTTTCTTCTTTTTCATATAATTTTCTTTTTCTTTATAGCTTAGGATCAGAATAGAGAGAGAAATTCTTGAAAAAAAAAAGAGGGATTTGTAATAGATAGTGATAGTTTATGAATGATTTCTCCTTTCTTTTCATCGTTTTTCTTCTTTTTTTTCTAAATGAATCGCTATTTTTCTTCATGGCTAACTACTATTAATCTGCTGATCTACTATCTCTTGTTTGAATTGCAATCCGCATGAATCTAATAGTATCAAATAGCCTTATTCTTGCAAGAGCCAGAGCCACTGATGACTCATGATGATAGATTCTAACTCTTGTTCTATATCATTTCATGCTTCTTCTTTACGATTTTTGATGATGTAATATAGATTGATGTGAATTTACTCTTATGGGCTATGTTGGGAAAGCCTTCCAATTAAGGTCAGTAGTTGTCAAGGATTCAATGTGAGGCAATCATCAAGAGGTAAGTATGGTTAGTGGGAACAATTAGTAATAAGTAGCTATGAATTTACTTTTGATTTTGTTTTAAACACACATTGTCAAATCACTTCTTCTAAGTTTTCTAATTCTTCTCCTTCCTCCTCTGTTTTTGTTTTCTTTTCGTTTTTCTTTTGAAACAAAGAATCGTTTTAACCAATTTAGTGATTTCCCGAAAAGCTTTCATCGCATGCATCCTCGTGGATTCGACCCGCATAGTCACTTTGCTATAGCGATAGTATTGAGAAAACCAAAGCACCAATCTTCAACTCTGATTTTCAAAACCTATTTTCTGTGCTCGATTTTCACTCTATCACGATACACCCAACTTGTCCTACAGTCTCTCCTTAAGCAAACTACAACAATTTGGATCAACAAAGTAAACTGGTTTGAGTGAACAATACGAAGCATAAATCATGGAGAAGTTGAACTTACAAAGTATGACAAATGAACCTTTCCTTGTGTCGGTTTTACAAGGCAAAAAACATAAAATAAAATGATAGGAGGCAATTATTAATACTAAATATCGCCTCAAGCATAGGAAGCAATTATTTAAATTAATGGATTTTAGTTATAGGTCCCTAAACAAAGACCTAAATTGGATATTACTCCCTCCATAAATATACATTTAGATATAAGTCTCGTATGATGTGGGTTCTGCCCCTTAACAAGTTCCTCCAGTTGTTAGTCATCAACAAAGCAAGGAATATTCAGTCATCTCCTCCCTGATAGCTGGTTATGTTTTTTTATACTAATAGTGCCCCTTCAATCTCCCCTATTCTCCTTCCTCTATCTTCATCAATAAAAGCTCACCCCTCCCTTTTGTCCTCCAACAACCTAACAGTCTCCTAAGCAGCTTCCTCCTCCACGAACCTAACCATCATATCTTCTCCCAAACCCTCACAAACTTCTTCCATTTCTTGCATCTCTCTCTCTCTCTCTCTCTCTCTCTCTCTCTCTCTCTCTCTCTCTCTCAAGCGCCATTGAGGATAAAACCCCTTGGTAGTATGGGATTATCAAGAGCTGAAGCCATCAGTCCCCTTTTCATGATCTACTTTGAATCTTTTAACAAACCCTTGTATTCTTGTGGCTCCACAATGAGAATCACCCGTACATAACAATATGGTGAGCCTAAAAGGGATGTGCATTAACAATTCTACTTAGACTACTACATTTCCTCAAAATTTTGTCTTAACACCCATAATTTTTAAAGTTCAAGAATTCAAGAAGGCTTCTGTTGTTAAACAAGTATACAATAATGACCTCTTTGGTCTGTCATTACAGCACAAAAAAGCTCAAGTTTTTTCTTCCTTCATTTTTCTTTTTCTTCCTAACCAAAATAAATTGTAAAAGCCTCCCTAATTTATTCCCAGAACATGAGAACCTGACTTGTTCTGAAATCTATTAAACATTACTCCAGAAACTCACCAATGTTAGAGAGATGGCATTCCAAGACTATATAATATTAAGAAAACAACATAAAGGACATTTTTTGTTTTTATTTCTTGCATGTATGATGTAATAATAACTAGTGTGAGATTCAAAGACAAATTTTGCTCCTGACCCCTTTGCATTATTTTGACGCATTAAATTGATATGACAAGACATAATATGCAGAACCAAATGACAGTGACCAAGTACGAGATGAAATGGGAGAACAGTTAATAGTGATTGCCAAAAAGTACCTATGAATGATCTCTTTGGTAAACTATGTATATTATTTATCATTAAGGTGAGTTGGAAGAGGATGTGATGTGAAACAGTATGTAGTTGATTTCCGAAATCAGTGACAAATTATACGATCTTCGGTAGGAATAAACTTAAAACTAATGATACGGCCAGATGGATTTTGACAAAAAATATAATACTCGCAATGTGGATAATTCCAACTGTCACAAACCACTCGCAATGCTTAGTTACACAGAAGGAATCTTACTTGCAATACCAGAATAGTAAAATACAAAAGCATGCAGAATCGCACACGCTCACCAATACTTGTGGACAACAGAGTAATTATGATAATATCCTAGAGACAACGTAGCGGTGTAGCCCAACAATAAATGATGTACTGAAATAAAAATTACCTACCGAGAAGCCACGTTCTCGGGTTCCCGTTGTGCAGTTGTTGTTGACTTTGCAAACAAACTGTTCTTTGTTGAATCACAGTTTCGTGTTGATGCCTTCCCTTCAGATTTGATTGTGGCTTGATATTCTTCTTTGCCACTTGCAGGATGATGGATGTAGGGGAGGGAGAGAATTCCCTTGCTGCTGAATTTTCTTATTGTGATTTGGAGTGTGAAACCCCTTTTCAAATAGGAAGAGTGTGAAACTCTTTCATCTTATCCCTTGTGCTCTTATTCAAAATCTCATCCAATAACAAGTTTATGCCCTATCCAAAAAGTCCTCATTAGCTGCAAATTAACCCATTACAAAACATCTCAGTCTCCAAATAAATCCCACTACCCTTCCCGTTGCATGCGCCATCAGCCACCAGTAGGTTGCAACACTTCTCCACCGCAAGTACAAGCCTTCAAGCATCCACCAACCATCTCCAACTTAAGGCATGCCAATCCCAATCCCCTTCTCTGTAAATTCCATCACAAAACACAATTACAGTCACCCCCATCCAAATACCAATTATTCTTGCAAATCCCTATCCAATTACACAACAATTAACAAAAGATAATCCCTTATCCAAGGCGTAAACACAGAGGACTTCCTCCCCAAAATCCTGTGCCGCCCCCAACCTTTTCTCTCCTCTTCTATTCTGTCCTGCAAATAGTCCAACAACAGAGAAAAAAAATAAGAAAAGAAAAGAAACGAAAAACACCAAGGAGCTCTGCCGCCCAATATCCCCTTCCTGCTGCGTCGTAGCTCTGCCGCCCACGACCCTTTTCCACTCTTGCGCAAGTGGGTCACCCCACTCTCAATTACAAGGATCTAATGCCTTCCAAGTCCAAGCTTTCCCTCTGAAAATTCAGCAGCAAGGGAATTCTCTCCCTCCCCTACATCCATCATCCTGCAAGTGGCAAAGAAGAATATCAAGCCACAATCAAATCTGAAGGGAAGGCATCAACACGAAACAGTGATTCAACAAAGAACAGTTTGTTTGCAAAGTCAACAACAACTGCAACAACGGGAACCCGAGAACGTGGCTTCTCGGTAGGTAATTTTTATTTCAGTACATCATTTATTGTTGGGCTACACCGCTACGTTGTCTCTAGGATATTATCATAATTACTCTGTTGTCCACAAGTATTGGTGAGCGTGTGCGATTCTGCATGCTTTTGTATTTTACTATTCTGGTATTGCAAGTAAGATTCCTTCTATGTAACTAAGCATTGCGAGTGGTTTGTGACGGTTGGAATTATCCACATTGCGAGTATTATATTTTTTGTCAAAATCCATCTGGCTGTATCATTAGTTTTAAGTTTATTCCTACCGAAGATCGTAACTTGTAGTGAAATATCGTAAGTTTAATTTGTCACTGATTTCGGAAATCAACTACATACTGTTTCACATCATTTTGGTATCAGAGCATGGTTTAGGTAGAAAAAAAATTTTGCATTAGCATTTAGTTAGGAATCTCATTATTTTGCATGAATTAAAAAAAATTGTTCTACTTGCATTCATCTAGATCTTTTTAGTGCATGCCCACCCGTAGTGGTCACCCCTATTTGCTAGGAGAGTCTAATGAGTCAGGCATAACAACTATGGATCCCCAACAACTCGCCGATGCAATCGCTGCCATACAAGCCCAACTAGTCAACCTGACCCAAACTGCAGTCCAGACTGGAGATAGGTTAGGTAGAGTTGAATTCGTCTAGAGAACCGCAATGAACATGAAGGAGAACGTAATCGGTTGATACCATATCAAGGACGTGGTGAGCGAGACCCTGATAGTCAGTTCTTGAAAGTATCAAGATTGATGTCCCAACATTCGATGGACGTCATGATCCACAATTTTTCTTAATTGGACTCAACAACTTGACAAGTACTTCACGTGGTACGATCTCACTGAGCCCAGAAAAGTTAAGTTTGCAGCGATGAAGTTAACCGGTCAAGCTAGCCAGTATTGGACTAACTTGGTGAACATGCGTGCTGCTCGTGACCAAGAACCAATCGATACCTGGAGAAGAATGAAAGATGAACTTAAAGGAAAATATGTGCCGCCATCATTTAGTGCCCGTCTCATGGACAAGTGGCACCGATACACTCAAGGCAACAAATCGGCACAGGAATATGTGAAGAAATTTGATGAGTTCCTCATTAGATGCAACGCCCTAACACTGAAGGGCGAGCTCAAATCATGTCCAGGTTTAGAGTCGGACTTACGGAAGACTTACGAACCGAACTTGTAGCTCGTGAAATCACCGAGCTCGAAAAGGCTTACGCGTTAGTCCAAGATTTAGATGCGGTCAAATCTAGTTCAGTTTCTAAGAGTCATGTGCAAACAACTAGGCCCAACTCGGATTCATACCCCAATCGTTTTCAAAGTCAAACTTCTTCCCACAAGATAGATACTAAAGGCAAGAGTATTGATAACAAAGGCAAAGGTACCGAAAGAGAGTTCTCTAAACTAACTCCCACAATTAAATGTTACAAGTGCCAGGGATATGGACATGTAGCTGCCAATTGTCCAACTCCGATCAAAATTGCCTTAGTCAATGGGGAACCTGAAGTAGTATCAGAAACGGAATTTGAGGAGTTTATTTTCCAGGGAGAAGAAGAAGAGTCTGATATGGACGATGATACCACAGGTGATAGCATTGGTCTTATCTGCATTCAACCTACGACGTCGATTCATTTATCCGTCGTCAGATGTGCCTTATCTCAACCCAAGGAGAAAGATGACTGGAGACGAACCACCATGTTTCACATCATTATGAAGATTGGTGGTAGAAGCTGCAAGATAATTATAGACAGTGGAAGTTGTATTAATGATGTGTCGTCTACAGTAATTGCCAAAATCGGCCTGAATGCCGAACCCCATCCGCATCCCTATAGAGTAACATGGATTAACTCTTCAGCACTAGAAGTCAAGCAAAGATGTCTTGTCCCACTAGACTTTGGGCTCTATAAGACAAAATTTGGTGCGATGTTGTATCTATGGATGTGGGTCATGTTATCCTTGGACGACCATGGCTATACGATAAGGATGTTACCATTTACGGTCGGTCGAACATGTGTCAATTCGAACACGAAGGAAAGAAGATCAAGTTGTTACCTCGTGAGCCTAAGGCTGAATCATCTGAACCAAAGCCTACCACAGTGAAGAAAACTAACAGTATCAGCTTGATTACTGCAAAAGATTTCAGTCAAGATGTTAAAAAAGGAGCTCCCTTCGTGATCCTTGCGACCAAGGAAATTACTAAGGAATCCAACACTGCGATTCCCCCCGAAGTCACACCAGTGATTGCGGAGTTCGCTGATGTGTTTCCTGAAGATCTCCCAGACAAGCTTCCACCGATGTGTGACATACAACACGCTATTGATCTAGTCTCAGGAGCTAGTCTTCCCAACTTGCCCCACTATAGAATGAACCCCACCGAGCATGTCGAACTCAAGAGGCAAGTTGATGAATTGATGAGAAAGGGCTTCATCCAAGAGAGCATGAGTCCTTGCGCGGTTCCCGCCCTACTGACGCCCAAAAAAGACGGATCTTGGCGTATGTGCGTGGATAGTCGTGCCATTAACAAGATAACGGTTAAATACCGTTTTCCCATTCCTAAACTGGACGATATGTTGGATATGATGTCTGGTGCCACTATTTCTCCAAGATTGATCTCAAGAGTGGTTATCACCAAATTCGCATCCGTCCTGGAGATGAATGGAAGACCGCCTTCAAAACGAAGGATGGGTTATATGAGTGGATGGTCATGCCTTTTGGATTGACCAATGCTCTGAGTACTTTTATGCGAGTGATGACGCAAGTACTACGTCCATTTATGGGCAAATTCTTAGTAGTGTACTTTGACGACATTCTCATCTACAGCAATCTTGTGAGCAACACCTCGACCATCTACGTCAAGTTTGTTCTGTATTGCGGAAGGAAGAGTTGTACGCTAATCCTAAGAAGTGAACCTTTCTCTCTTCACAAGTTCAATTCCTCGGATTTGTGGTATCTGCTGATGGAGTTTCTGCGGATCCTGAGAAGATTAGAGCCATTGAGGAATGGCCCGAGCCTAAGACGATTCGTGATGTAAGAAGTTTTCACGGACTTGCTACCTTCTATCGTCGGTTCATTAAAGGATTTAGCACTGTCATGGCTTCAATCACTGACTGTTTGAAGAAGGGAGAATTCAACTGGTCTCATGCTGCCACGAAGGCATTTGTCGAGATCAAGAAGAGAATGGTCAGCGCTCCTGTTATGCGTCTCTCTGATTTTTCTAAAGTCTTTGAAGTAGCGTGTGACGCATCAGGAATTGGAATAGGCGGAGTCCTCGCTCAAGAAGGTCATCCAGTTGCTTACTTCAGTGAGAAACTGAATGATGCCCGACAACGATACTCCACTTATGATAAAGAATTCTTATGCGGTGATTCAGGCACTTCGCTATTGGCGACATTACCTTTTGCCGCATGAGTTCGTTCTCTTCTCTGATCATGAGGCCCTAAAGTACGTCTACTCTCAAAAGAAGTTGAACGCGCGACATGGACGATGGATTGAGTTCCTTCAAGACTACACGTTCACTCTACGCCACAAAGCAGGAGTAGAAAACAAAGTCGCTGATGCTCTCAGCCGCCGTATTTTCATTTTGACCAAGATGTCCACGGTGGTAAACGGCTTTGAGAAAAAAGCTAAATACGAGTCGTGTCCCGATTTTTGCGACATATACGCCATATTGATAGATGGATCGACTCAAGAAGTGGATGGTTATACCCTACATGATGGGTATCTCTTTCTAGGCCGAAAGTTATGCATCACAAGAACCTCCCTTAGAGAATTTCTTGTGTGGGAACTGCATGCTGGTGGTCTAGCCGGGCATTTCGGGAATGAGAAGACCATAGAAGCCGTTGAGTATCGGTTCTATTGGCCAGGGTTGAAACGTGACGTTGCCAAACATGTTGGAAGGTGTCACACCTGTCAACTCGCAAAGCAACAGAAACAGAACACCGGTTTGTACACCCTACTACCGGTCCCAAATTGCCCATGGCAGGATGTTAGTATGGACTTTGTGTTAGGACTCCCGAAAACTCTTAGAAAGCATGATTCAGTCCTAGTTGTCGTGGACCGCTTTTCTAAAATGGCCCACTTTCTGCCTTGCTCCCGTACTTCTGACGCCTCTAGAGTGGCCAAAATCTTTTTCGATGGCATCGTTAAACTGCATGGTCTGCCTAAGACCATTGTGTCCGACAGAGATGTTAAGTTCACTAGTTATTTTTGGAAGACCCTTTGGCACATGTTAGGGACAAAATTGAAATTCTCCACTGCTTTTCACCCTCAAACCGACGGCCAAACCGAGGTTGTGAATAGAAGTCTAGGAAATTTACTGTGCACCCTTGTTGGCGAACATATTGGAAGTTGGGATCTAAAGTTGTCTATTGCCGAGTTTGCATATAATTCATCAGTTAATAGGACAACAGGTAAAAGCCCACATGAAATAGTATATGGTTTAGGCCTAGGCAGCCCATTGATCTCATTCCCATGGTTGACCATTATAGAGTCTCTGAGTTGCATCCTCCTTTGCCACGCATATGCATAAGTTGCACAAAGTCATCAGTGATAAAATTAAACAAAGCAACTTTGACTACAAGCTACGAGCTGATTTAGGAGAAAATTTAAAACTTTTGATATTGGCGACTTTGTGATGGTCCGGATTCGTCCGGAACGGTTTCCTCCGGGGACTGTTAAAAATTACATGCTCGTAGTGCTGCACCATTCAAAATCTTAACAAACTTAATGACAATGCTTATGTTATTGATCTTCCTGAAGATTTTGGAATTAATCCTACTTTCAATATTGAGGATCTAGTAGAATACAAGGGTCAAATTTTAACCCCAGCAACCCATTGGTTGATGAGCCTACCCCTGACCCATTTTCTGAGGGACCCCCACTTCCACCACTCCCAGATATCAGTCCTAATACAACAGAGAATATTGATAAAATTCTAGATGATGAATTATCTCCACAAGAGATGGTGGAACTCGACGGTATCTGATACGCTGGAAAGGGAAGTCACCTGCTGAGGACACGTGGCTGGACCGCAGTGAGTTGCAGCAGATTGATCCATCTGTTGGAGTATTATGAGAGCAACTTCACACATGACTCGACGGAGTCGAGTTCTCTCCCACCTGGGGAGAATGATGGGGACATGGCATCAGCGCACCCGGGAAGATTCGATCGCGTGTATCAGCGCAAGAGGCGTCGAGCTGCTTCTATTTGGATTTAGCTGGAGTCTGTAGCTGGAGTCTGTTTTGTAGTAGTATTCATCTTATTTATTTTCAGTGTTTTAGTACCACATCGGTTGGGTGGAAAAACTCAAATTTTTGTAAGCCTATTTAATTGGTTTGATTGAAATAAAGAAGCAATGCACTCTTGATGATAAAACTTTTTAAATTTTCATTATGAAAATTTAATTGTGAAACCCCTTTTCAAATAGGAAGAGTGTGAAACTCTTTCATCTTATCCCTTGTGCTCTTATTCAAAATCTCATCCAATAACAAGTTTTATGCCCTATCCAAAAAGTCCTCATTAGCTGCAAATTAAACCCATTACAAAACATCTCAGGCTCCAAATAAATCCCCTATCCTTCCCGTTGCATGCGCCATCAGCCACCAGTAGGTTGCAACACTTCTCCACCGCAAGTACAGGCCTTCAAGCATCCAACCATCTCCAACTTAAGGCATGCCAATCCCAATCCCTTCTCTGTAAATTCCATCACAAAAACAATTACAGTCACCCATCCAAATACCAATTATTCTTGCAAATCCCTATCCAATTACACAACAGTTAACAAAAGATAATCCCTTATCCAAGGCGTAAACACAGAGGACTTCCTCCCCAAAATCCTGTGCCGCCCCCAACCTTTCTCTCCTCTTCTATCTGTCCTGCAAATAGTCCAACAACAGAGAAAAAAAAATAAGAAAAGAAAAGAAACGAAAAACATCAAGGAGCTCTGCCGCCCAATATCCCCTTCCTGCCGCGTCGTAGCTCTGCCGCCCACGACCCTTTTCCACTCTTGCGCAAGTGGGTCACCCCACTCTCAATTACAAGGATCTAATGCCTTCCAAGTCCAAGCTTTCCCTCTGAAAATTCAGCAGCAAGGGGAAGGGTAGTGGGATTTATTTGGAGCCTGAGATGTTTTGTAATGGGTTTAATTTGCAGCTAATGAGGACTTTTTGGATAGGGCATAAAACTTGTTATTGGATGAGATTTTGAATAAGAGCACAAGGGATAAGATGAAAGAGTTTCACACTCTTCCTATTTGAAAAGGGGTTTCACACTCCAAATCACAATTAAATTTTCATAATGAAAATTCAAAAAGTTTTATCAACAAGAGTGCATTGCTTCTTTATTTCAATCAAAGCCAATTAAATAGGCTTACAAAAATTTGAGTTTTTCCACACACAACCGATGTGGTACTAAAACACTGAAAATAAATAAGATGAATACTACTACAAATAAAATACAGACTCCAGCTATAGACTCCAGTTAAATCTAAATAGAAGCAGCTCGACGCCTCCTGCGCTGATACACGCGATCGAATCTTCCCGGGTGCGCTGATGCCATGTCCCCATCAGGATGTTGTCTGCAAAATTAGAGCTTGGTTGGCTGAAGAAAAGTGCCAAGGTAATATGACACCCAGATTACCAATAAGTCTACACAACAGCGAGAAGCCCAACCATACTTTACGGGTCGGAATATTGGGAAACAGAAAACATGTTGAAAGGGGGGAAAAAGAACTTTAGCTGCAATGAGGATGTTGAGATGGATAACAAAGGTGTGCATATGGAAAACTAAGGGTAGCATGAATCAAGGATAGAGTAAAAGAAAACATCTTCAAGCCTTTCTACCTAGTGAAGAAGTCTTCTCCTATGGTCATGCTTCCTTTACAAAAGAGTGCAAGCATCTGTTGATGCTCAAACCAGCAAGTCATTTACTGCTTGAAATCTTCACTATGTTGCACAGATAGTCCAATGAAGGAGATGTAACCACATCTGAACTTGGATACTTGTTGGACACAGTGACAATTTATATGTCCCAAATGTTTCAAAGACACATCAAACACTTAGAAGTTAAAAAGGATAGATTCAGACAATTGATTTATAGATGCATCCACATAATTTTGTCCACTTTCTTAATGAAATTTTATGATTTTTATGGTAATTATTGATTTATATAAATTGGAATATTTTATTTTGAATTATATAAATTGGAAATATTTTATATTATCTAAGTCCCTGTGTTCCCTTAACTTTTGTGCCCTAAATATATGTTATAAATAAGAAACATTAACTCAGCGATGCATATAATTGTTATTATTATTGTATCCTCATGTATGTGTATCCTAGATCTCTAGGACTTGGGTATTCACATAACCATATCATGCATCTCTTATGTGTATTGTATCAGTGCAGCATAGCATCTTCCTGATAATCTGAATTTAATCCAACCAGACATCTGAATTTAATCCAACCAGACATTAAGATTTATGCCAAATAAACAGATAATCTCCATAGCCATTAGTCAACTTAACCAGCTCTCCAACATCCACCTAAATATCAAATGGTAATTAATCAAATGATAAGTCCAGAATGAAGGCATTAATTCACACTCCTCAGCAAACACATTTTATTTCCTAACCACCCCTTGAAATATATAAGATGGACATCATAAAATTACATTCATCAGCCTACACAGAAAAAGGACTTATAAGACCTAGGTGATTGGCCAACTTTACACTCTTGGCAGCTCAGAGAGAGAGAGAAGATTTCATTCCCTTAACAGTGCTAGAAAGGATGATCCATCAACATCCCTCTCGCATATTAGTATGTTCAAAATAACTGAGTAAAATGCAAATTTCAAGCCGGAAAATTTTAGCTCTTACAGCAATATAAGTCAATTAAGCTTTCCAATTTCACAATGACTTATCATTCTGAATTAACTCCTTCATTCTCAGATAAGGAGAACCCCAAAAATAAGGAGATTATCTGTTTAAATAAATAAAATCTCAGATAAGGAGAACCCCAAAAATTCCATTTGTTACCCAGCAAGGTTGGACCATTCTATAACTGCATCCATTTGGAATAACTTAGCTATTAACCAGACTGCTGAGAACAAGTAACAGCGGCAGGTCAACACACTGCACCCAACCTAACCCGTTTCAGGTCTGAGAACTTTCAGACATGATATAATGCCATTATATAGTTTGATAAATATGGTCTCTCCCCATTATACATAATACACTCATATAGTGTAAATCTCTATTATGTTAAGTGATTTCTCGACCATGAAAATGTTTGAAGTTGAAATTTAGGAGTCCTAACAATTTAATTTTCTTAAAACAAATCTAATCCCTAAAGGCTGCATTTGGTATAGGATCGGCGGATCTTTTGCATGAATATAAAGCTGGAAACCTGTGGATCATAAGTTAAGTGGGGCAACACAGGGATGGTCAGATACTAAAAAGCCGTTTTGATGTACTAGTCAATGATATGCTGAGTTATAGTTGTGAACAACTTGTTTCATCAGTTGAGTTGAGCATATACAATAAAAGGGACTTGTTTGGCATGGAGCTCTAAAGAAGATGCTTGAGTTTGCACTTTGGTTATCTTGTTCAGGAATACATTTATCATTTCAAGCTAGGGCTAGGCTTCAAAAGAAATCTCAAAGTAAGTTCTATTATTTCCTAACCAAATCCAACAAGCTTATCATGGCTCAATAAATTTGGATATTGTTTTGGAAATAAAACTACAAGGATTCTTTAGGAAAAAAGTGGATTTCAAAAAAGAAAAGAAAATAAATTATAGTACTTTGGGTTCAGTTGTGCATGCATAAGTTCACAAAGATCCGCAAGTCTTACAACGAGCGTTGCATGTGAACTTTCAAATCAATAAAAGTATGCATATGAGGGTCTCAGCTACTTATACTGCTGGAAATAAATCTCCGCTCAAACTCAAAGAATAACAGAGAGATGCATGTGAGAGTTCCATGTAATCATATTGTTGCAGAAATCAATCACTGGCTCAAAGAAGATTATATCGAACCTTGAACTAGAGTTTTTCTTTTAGCTATTGTTTATCATTATAACAATATTTTGAAGGCTAAATTAGAAAAGAATTAAAACTCCTTTCTTAATTCAGATAAAGATTACGAGAAAAAACATCAAACCATATATTTTGCAATCAAGTTTAAATTATGAATTTGTAATTAACAGAACTGAGTTCTCCCTGTTTGGTGCTTTGTTATAAAGGCATCAGCATCCTTGTTCTTGTTTGGTGCTTATTCTTCTTATGTGTTTATTTCTTCCAAGGGATTCTGAAATCCTTGGTGTGTCTATTCAAGGTAGAAAGTGTTTGATTTTGCTACAAAGCTAACATGTCTTTATCATAGGCATAGTTACACTGCTCTTATTTCCACTTTTCCTATATTTGTCCTGTTCCTGATAATTGCTTCCATTGCATTTATTATGAGCTATAGAATGGTCCCTCTGAATAGTCCCCACGTTAACTTCTTAAGACATCCTCCTTATTCTATTTCCGAACAAACATCTAAATAAACAATGCCATCCTTTTTGATTATTCAAAAGTGACACTAGATTGGATCAGTTAAAAAATTAATTCAGGGTACTTTGAGATTTCTTTCCTAGCTTAAACTTGAGTACATGGCCAATCTTAATCACCTTCGATCCATGAATGCATCCGATGCAAAGTGAAGCGTTTTTTTGCAATAGGTCCTTCCAAAGTCCAAACACAAACCTGGTTTGCATCCTTATCATACGAGGCTCAACATCAAGTCTTAAAACAAAACTCATTGATCTCGAACTGTAAAATGCTCCTTCAAGCTGGGTGAATAATAGGCAACCTGGCTATGTTTTTATCCACATTGAAAGTGACAAATAATTTCTTCACAACTTTGAAGGCTTTTTCTAGGATCGCTAAAGCTCTAGGTGATCCACCAACCTACAAAATTAATCACAATGCTCACCAGTTTCAAAATTATCAAAATCAAGACTCAACAAAATAGAAAAAAACGACAGCATATCACCATTTGAAACACAACAAAACAAGATACTAGTTTGAACTGCTAATTTTGATGCATCCAAGTGCTCTTCTAAAGTTTCCTAAAACATACAAATCAAAAACTATCTGAATAGGATAGGATATATGACATAAATTAAGATTGATCCTAAATCTTGACACACCATCAGTAGTTGGTACCTTCCAAGCATGAAGTAAGAGGCAAATAACCTTCTTAGTATCACACTCAACATTGATCCTCTAACACCCAATGCATTGCCACGTGTCTATAGTCTGAACAGAATTTGTTGTTTTTTTAGAAATAAACGGTGAGCCAAAAGGCCCCCCGGCTTCATAAAAAGAAATTAATGAAAACAATCACAAGTACAAGACCCAAAAGTCTCCCAAAAGTTCAGAAATAGTGCACATGGAGGTGCCCGGACACTGAACTCCCCCAGAAGTACATAAATTGTGCACACGGAGGTGCCCAGCTATAGCTAAAGAACCCTAAGTACAAAGAAACAAAAAAAAACTCCCACTCCACGCTTTCCCTCTGACATTGCGGTTGCTCTAGCCGAATCCTCCACTGACGCATCCGCTTGTGCCACTCTGACCCGCTCCTGCTGACATTCCCGCTGACGTCACCCTACCAATTTGCCGTACTCATTGCTTAGACTCTCTGTCATCCTCACTCCATCTTATCGAGCATCGCAGATAAACCCACCACGCTATGTCGAGCTCCTAGATGATCCACCACCGCAGCTATGACCACTCCATCGTCCATCCCCTGCTGGTCTTCTCAAAGCTCTTAGTCCGCCTGTCTACCCTTTGGGGATCGAAAATTTCCTTTCTTCTCAATTTTCTATGTACCCCGGCCTTTGAAGGAAAATTGGCCAGAAAAATGTCAAATCAGTTTGAAGTTGTGGTCCCTGACCACCAAGTTCATGTTCAAAATGAACTCTTCTCTAAATAAGATCCACCCTTGCCCTCTTTCATATTCGAAAATACATCAAGCCTCTCCGCAATATAACTAGACCCACCCGAATGATCCACTGGGCCCATCCGCCCAGTTTCTTGTGCTTCACCCTCTTCCTTATCGAATCCCCCTCATTAGGCAAAGGCCTATTCAACTGACCCAAAAATTCGCCCTCGAGTCATGGACCACAGACAATTTTTTCGCAGTTTCCAGGCTAATGGCATCATCTTGTACCTTCAGTCCCCCATCAAGAGAAGTAGGCCCACGCCCACAGCTCGCTCCAGAAGGCCCCAATATCCATGGTTCAAAGTCGCAGTCTCGGCCGCCGACTCGACGGGCACTAAGACGAATCGGTCTCGGCGACTCGGATCGATCTCGGGCGATACGCGCAAAATGCTACATAGAAAGCTCAAAAATTCTGAAAAATCACAACAAATCGTAAAAAAATGTAGACATCAAAATTCATGTATCACATGTTCAAAACAATTTGTTTTAAGAGATAATTGGGAAAATATGATGATTTGAGAGTAATTTAGAAATATAAAGATTTGAGGAAGTAAATATAAAAAAAACTCAAAAATAAAAAAAGGATAAAGGGGGGGCGAGAGAGAGAGAGATCGGATAAGTGGATCTTTATCCCCCTCTGGCTCCATCCCCCCTCTCTCTCTCTTTCCCTCTCCTTCTCTTTCTACTCTTTCCCTCCCGCTGGCTCTATGTCCCTCTCTCGTCTCCTCTCTCTCCCCCTCTCTCGTTTCCCTCCCCCTCACTCTCATCTCCCCTCCCTCCTCTCTCTGCCCCTCTCTCCCTCCCTCCGCTGCTCTTAGAGAGTGAAGGGAGTGAGAGGGAGGGAGAGATGAGAGAGAGAGAGAGATTGAGAGAGAGACAGGAAAGAGATCGGGCAGAGCAAGCGGCGGCGGTGAGGACGGGCAGGCGATGAAGGCGGGGAGCCCTAAATCCCAGGTAAGTTTGGATTTTTTTTACCAACTCGGCCTTGACTCGGCGGAATCGGCCGAGTCAGTCCGAGTTATATTGTGACTCGGCCGATTCGGCCGAGTCAGCTCCAAGTCAAGGCCGAGTCGGTCGTTTCTTAGTGGATCCTTCGAATCGGGTCTCGGAATCGTCTCGGCGGGTGCCGAAACGGATATGACTCGGCCGAATCGTATCCAACTCAGCTGAGTCTTCGAACCGTGCCAATATCCGATCCAGAATCCACCTAGCTCAAGGCTTGCTCCCTACGCGGATACGGGTCCTCCCTGAATTAACACCCGCTTCAACGACTAAAACCACACCCGCTTTCAATTTCGAATCTGAAATTCAAATCCCCCAATATCTGTTCCAACGACACACTGCTCTAGCAAATTTGAATTTCCTCGAGCCCCGCTCCAACTCGATGCAGCGCCAACTGCCGATTGCTCGCCCACCTCTAGCCCTACTCCCACCTCGAGGCCCGTGCCCAACGTAGATTGTGCCATATGTTCATCCATCGCAGCGCTGACACGTTCCCATGATTGCTGCCGACTCTGCCCTGTAACCCCACGCCTGCACCGCCGTGCCTCGCGCCTCAGTAGCAGCGAGATCGTGCAGAGTCGACGTCTTAGCTCCAAACCCCCGCCTTCCTTACCCTCGGCACAACCTCGTCGCTGCTTCGACCCTGCCGTAGCGACAGAGCCAGAGATAGACTCTCCCACGTCCTTACCGACTGTCTGGTCATAGGTACACAGTGTTCCAAAATCGGTTTCATTATTCGTGCGGTCCAACACTGAATAATGATTAATCGGATTAATCGGGGATTAATCGTTTTTGAAAATTTTAATATATTTAATTATATTTATACACTACATATGAATATATACAGTTAATTGTTGAAAATACCTAAATATTATACAACACAATATCTAGATGTGAAGTTATAAACCATGAAGTGATGAACAAGACAATATGAATAAATATTTAATAAAAAGTAAAAGAACTTATCTCTTCACATTAGTAATCCAAGATTTCAAATTTTGCAACATAAATATAAATCAAAGGACTTACTTGCAAAATAAGATAAATAAAAAAATTAGTCAATTTATCAATTAAAATAATGAGCTTTAAAGAATGATGGAGAAAGATTGCTAAATAAATTAATTTGAAAAATAATCAAAAATAATAAAACATAAGTATCACTTTATGCAAAATATACAATAATAAAAATTATAATTCATTTACTATTTAATAAATAACAGTTCATCTACTATTTAATAAAAGATCATTATCAAACCATCAACATCACAACATAAACTACTTAGCGATCCAACACAAACAAAGTGATAAGTTTTTCAAATAAAAAACATATAAAATACCTAAATGATTAATCGGAGATTAATCGAGCATTAATCGGAATTAATCGGGAATTAATCGTTTTGGATCCGATTAATCGCCCGAGCGCATAATCAGAGCAATTAATGTAATATTAAGCGGGCTGTCATCGAATAGGATTAATCGACTGATTAATCGGCCGATTAATCCGATTTTTAGAACAGTGTAGGTACACAAGAAATGGGAACTGAAAGGAGCTCAAATCCCGAAAATCCTCTGAATGGTCAGTGGAGGCAACCTGCTCATCCCTCAACCCTCTTCTGCCTACATCAGTAAAGCTCCAGCCAGGCCCGCTATCGTTTTCCTCAATCTGGAAACAGAGTTTGAGAGTCTTGCCTTCCACGAGGCCTGCAAGCATCTCCCTGGTGATTCTTAACCTCACTATCATTTCTTCCGGCCATCGGCATCTCCTGGCTGCAACGACCTTACACAAGATCCCCCCCCCAGGTCATCTTCCCCAAAGACATTCCAACGCTCTCTGCCCTCTGCGGACATCTCAGGCTCGATGCCCCGTACACTGGCAGACGAAGCAAAGCAATCTTGTTAGGCAGACCGCCTTATACTTATAGTGACCACCGAGGCCATAGTGATGGCAGGCGGAGCTCACCAATCCACGGGAAGCTCTGCTGTAGGAGCCCTCCTCCTGCACAAAACCCGCAGAAATTGGCAAACAAATGGCATTTTTTAACAGGAATTTGTGTTGTATCAACTAAATTCATATTAAAGGGAAATTCCAATAGAGTAAATTCTGTAATAGAATATATGTCACCAGGACAACATTTGTGTGCATCATTCATTCCACACTTTGTATATGGAGGGAACTAAACTGAATTAATCAAAAAACATTTCTTATCATGCTATTATTGATCGAAACCTGCACAAGCATCAGAATTCCCTATAGTCATCACTAATTTCTTGAGTTAGTTAGAACAATAAGTTATCTTTATTTGACTATTTAGCAAGAAGTTTTGTATCTTATTTGAGTTTGTCTTTTTTATTGTCATACAAGTTATTTTTATTTGAGTTGAAATTGAGTCGGCATTTTTCCGTTTACTTGGTATTCCAATATATTTGATGAATGAATCCAAGTGCTATGCAATAGCCAATTGATTGATGAATGATACTGAATACTGTGTTATTTGCCTGAGTCTATGTTGCACGTATAGGGAAACATTGAAATGGACACGAAACGTGGATATGGATATGTAACAGATTCTTATTTCTTAAAACACACATGACACGCGTGTCTGACACGCGTGTCTGACTCGTTTGGACACGATATGGCTCCATGATATGAGTGTCTGTGCTACATAGGCCTGAGTGATTCTCTAATCCCCTCCTGCAGATTTTCTCTCTCTTCCCCTTTCCTTAAATCTACCCCATTATATCTATCCTATACCAATTATTTTCTGGATGGAGAACAACTCTCTTCCGGAGGAGATGACTGGACTTGCAGCCCTCGAATAAGTTCACTCACCTTTACCTTAAATGGTTACCAGCAGATAATAGTTACAAATTTAGTCCCAACTTTGCAAAAAATAGCTTGACAACTAAGCTATGAGCTGTAACATTGAGTATAACTTTACTTTATATATTGCATTAAAACACAAAGCATGAATTACCAAGTGAAACCTTGACATAATCTAGAACATTATGATAGACAAGGTAAGGCTAGAACCAATTCTGCTAAAACTTGTGATTTGCAAACTAATACAGACCGTAGAATGGTTCTAGTGTTCAGAAATTCTAAAACTAACTTAGCCCCCTGCAAACATGCTTTCTTTCATGTCTTATTGTCCCGAAGCGTACATTCCTCCCCCCATCAAAGCCTGGTATCGTATAACCATTCTCAGTGTCAAAATAAACTCAACACCTCTATAAATGTCACACTGACATGCAGAAGCTCAAATGAAAATCAAATATCAAACAAACACGGTTTACCACGAGATGATGGCATCAAGAAAATAAACTTTTGCATCCCATAATTTTCTCAACCTATTTACAATGTGTCCTCAAGAACACTATAGGTCAGCCTCATGCATGGATGCTCAAATGAAAATGGAATACAAAATGACAGCATAACTCAGCCATGATATTTGGCAATCACGAAAGGAGACTTTTCCTTATACATGAAAAGATTTTTCACTTCACAAATTGTATTGTTCTTTGATGTGGATAATATATTTATAGCGAACAACAACCCCCAATCATATAATAATTCATTTGCAAGTCCATACCTTGATAACATGTCAATGCAGCAAATCCAAGGATGGAAATAGAAATATATTGACCTCAGAGTTCCCAAACTTGCAGGGCTAATTAGAATAAATTAGCTTAAAGATTTTGATAAAAAGATAGCCCTAGAAGCCTAGAATTCTTTTCATAATTTCGAACTGTTTCTTTAGACCAAAACATGAGTCGGTTGTGAATGAAATGACAACCAGAAAAGATAGCACAATGTCAGAAAACCATATGAAACAGATAGGTTGAGAAATACCATCTTTTTACTGGGCCTTCTTTTCCTTGTTTGTTTGTCGACCAGTTCTGCTTAGAACATTGTCATAGTGGTTTAAGAGCACCTTGTGTGTCATGCCAAGCTTCTCATCAACGTCATCCTGGTACTTATCGTATAATACCGGAACTGTCAGACACAGAACAACCCCTGCAGTGGCATCAACAAAAATAACTATAAGAAATTGCCTGATCAAAGGCAAAAGCAAAATTTTTTCCCAGGCTGAATTTAATTTAATAAAAGAAAGAGAAACTTTTGATATCAAAGCACATTTCCATAATTAAAAGAAAAATTACTCAAACTCACCAATGTAAACAAGCGTAAAAAAGCTAAACAAACTGCCAATATAGGAAACAATCCACAATACCACAATGACCTAAATTAAGACAAACACAAAGAAGATTGGTCAAAAAAATCACTCATTTTTAGCATCAACAAGAACAAAACAAAAAAAATAAAGAAAAAATTATGAAAAGGGAGCTAAGCACCTGAAGGAAAACCTTTCTATCACTGGCAATGCCTATATCCCTGGCGACAGCCAGCACCCGATTAAGCCAAACCCTGACTTCCTCACTGGCCTTTTCGATGGCCTCGTTCGAAATCTCCAGATTGGGAATGGGTGGAAGAGGTCTATAATCC
>JAVJIF010011035.1:0-52500 GCA_038442645.1 Agave tequilana | reverse complement strand
GAGAATGGACTAGATTCTCCAATTAGATCTTCTTTAATCATCTTTTGGCAAGAAGGGCCAGGAAAGGAGTTCCTGAGCCGACCCTCTCTCTACCGCTACGACGAAAATGGGAAGCTGGTGCAACAAGAGAAGGGGACCTTCGCGTATCTCTGAATTTAATGCTCTGGATCGTCTGCAGGACTGTAAATTGAACAGTCTTATCCGCATGCACGTTGTGTTGGCTACCGTCACTTTGAGATTCGTGTGCGGTTTGGATTTCCCAGTAAAAAAGGGGATGAACCACCTTTTGAATGCTATCATTATGATGACGTCAGCATGGTTATATCGACCGAGCAGGGTTATATCGACTGAGCATGAAGAAAACCACTGAGGTACTCTCTTGAGGCTGATGTTGCTGATGGGATCAAACAAGTTTTGTGCCTTCGACTTCTGTCGCGTCACCTCCCCTTACTGCCCCAAAGGCGTTAAACAAGTCCTCCCAGAGTCTTCCTGTTAGTGGAACTGCCGCGTCTTCTCTTGCAGAGCCTGCTGCTGATGTCACTAGGGAGCAACAGGCTTCTATTAACAATAGTACTGGGGCTGCTTTCGCTAGAGCTAGTTCCCAAGTTGTCGAGGAGCCCAATCCAGATGTGGCATGAGACATTGGGGTCCCAATTGTATCGTGTACTTGCTATTAATGAGAAATCTTTCAGATATTTGAATCTTGGACTGTGTCCTTGTTCTTGTATTGTTGTTTATTGTAGATTGACAGGGGTGAAGCCAGACTTGGAGATTTCTTTAGCAATGAGCCATCCAACGCGGGGGAAAGTCTTGGTGTTGCCTCTCCTCTTTGGGATGATTTCGATGTTCTCTCACGCGGTATCCAACTTAAATCTCAGCCCGAAGCCCGGCTCTTTATTGGAATTATTCCATGAAAAACGCGACACACTGTTGGGAGGGCGTATTCGTCCCAAATTCCCCTTAAGGGTTGAAGCCAAATTGTATAATAATTTTATCTCACAACTGAAACATGAGATGGCTGGTTCCAAGGAGAAGGAGAAGATCCTCTCAGAAAAATGGCATTCATCGACCAAGAAGTTGCTAGATTGTAACGCCCCGATCCCACGGATACGGAGACGTTACTGTGACGTATATACGCAGGTCAGAAATACCCTCACGTATATACGCTAAGCATCAGTACAAGCAAGTATCAGAGTACGGAAGCAAGTTGTGCATTATACATTCCAACATATGAGTACAATTACAAAGTTATCACCAGATGTGACACAATATTAAAATAATATTACATCACCGATAGGTGCAATTGCAAGAATACAAAGAGATGTACAAGTATGAACAGTACAAAAGAGACTCATAGTCATAACAAGAAAAACTCTAGAGCCGAGTAGGGGGACCTGGAAGGATGGGGCTCTGGACGGTCTGCCGGAGATCCACGCTACCCTGCTCTTCTCAGGTCAGCAACAGGGAGAATCCACTCGCTGCAAGCTCTGAAACCTAGACATGAGGATCCAGAGGAGTCAGAACTCCCCAGCGAGTGGTGATGCGAATGCCAAGTGGCGTGCATAAACATGCATAGAAAATCGTGTTGTGAATACATGCATACAGGAACAAGAGAGATATATCAGGTGACATCCAGCAGAGAATACGCATGGTATAATAAGATAATAGCAGGTAAAGAGACGAGAAGTAAGGTAGATAGGGCAACAACAGATATCTCCTAAACTAACATAAAACCGATTAAGCCGAATAAAATCGATTACGAGCAAAACTGATCATACAGGCTTAGGTCACGGCTCCATGAGACTAGTACTTTGAAGGAATAATCCAAATAAGAAAACCCTCATCTATATACTTTTATCCCATGTCACCGTAATCCAAGCGCGTATAACCCGAATTACAAAACAACACAACAAATTGTATATATTAGCATTTTATTTTGATTGGGGCCGTCTAAGTTGTAGGCTTTAGTATGCGTCCCATTCCACATACTTTCACTTACAACTTATAGAGCAAGTTATTTGAAAACTGATGAAATTCGACGAACCATGTTTAGGATAGGCCCCGTACAGGCCCGGGACAACGGTCCAGGAGTATCCGGTGCTGAGCCGGAACGTACCGCTAGGTACCGGGACATATGTACGCCCGAACAGGAATAGAGTATCGCAGATCCCATAGAAATAGGCTTAGGGCGTGTGCATACTCGGTAGGAATAATCAGGAGTAGGGTGCCAGCACACCCCACGGAATCCCTGGTGGCCGCCAGGCGATCCCTCAAGTATGTGGCCACGCGTGACTCGATAAGACCACCATAAACATGACTATTTAGGACCCATCAGTTTCCCCCAAACCGGGTGCAAGTTGTCTTATTGTAATTTATTATGTAATTATCAATTTACGGGAAGAGCAGGAGCAGGACGTGATCAAGAATTTAGGAGTATAAGTATAACAAGAGTACAGGTCACTGTATATAATACAGGATAACAAGGCAGGATTCCCGTAAATGTGATAATCACAGGTCAAGTATCAATACGACAGGAGGTAGGTGATAAGTAGTAGCATGTCAGGTGCCAGGTGATAACACATCAATTGTTAAGTGATAAAGACAAGTGTTAGGCATGAGCATGTAGCTGACATGTGTCAAGTAATAGCATGTCAAGTGTTAACATAACAAGTATATATATGGTAAGCTATAGAGTAATAGCTGAGCATAATCAAGCGGAGCTAAGCAAGCTGGAGGTATGGACAACAAACAGTGTTTAACACTAGAGCGCTTGGCGAGGTTCCCGGAACGACTCGGCTAAAGTGCGAGTAGAAAATCCGGCAGCATCTCGCCTAGACGAATCTAGTGGTAAAGCGCTGAGTGCTAAGCACGCCTACTAGGCGGAGCTAAAAGACCTGATGGTCTAAACGCACTCCTCTTTCCAGGAAGTGGGTGGAGCTCAGAGGCTAAAGTACGCTCAGGGTTTAGGCCCACTCTCGGTAGCTACCACGAAACCAATAAGGGTATAGGCCTTAAACCATTGGGTAGCCAGCCTGGGAGTGACATAACCCAGAGTTGGTACAAGAGTACCTGCGATGTTAGTACCACACGAGCAAGCTATATTGTGATAATATTATTCTACCGTGGAGTAATGAAGCCTGAAGGCTGAGTAGAGAACTTAGGACCAAAGTACGCTCGGGGTTTAAGCACACCCTCAGTAGCTACACAAAACCCATAAGGGTACTGGCCTGAAACCATTGGGTAGCCAGCTCGGGAGTGGGCAGAAACCCAGAGTCGGTACCGGGTGCCCGCACGAGTTGTTCTATCCTATTACAAGCATTACAATGTATCAGTCCGGCTCGAGTCAAGATATGTCCACAGAATACAACACACACACCCGTACAACCATATCGCACTGATACTAAATACAATATAATACTGATTTTAATACAAGTCCATTTTCTTGGCGAGGAAAGTCACTCGCCTAAAACGCCACTTTTTGAAGCTTTGCGCGTCTGAATTCCCGGGAGAGGAAAAAAACAAAGCGAGCGAAGGAAAGGGGGGCTTGGACCTTGGGTGGCCGCCGGCTCTAGGGGTGGGGCGCCACCCCTTGGTGGCCTAGGAAGTGGCCGACCTCAAGGAGGAGGAGGGAGAGAGGAAGGGAAGGGTGATGGCTTTGGTGGTAGTGTTATTTGGTAAAGGAGATGGATTTTGAAGGAGGAATGAAAGGAAAGTGAAAGAGGTGATGGTGAAAGTGATGTTGTAGGTTGAAGTAGTGGTGGAGGAAGTGCTGTTGTGATGATGAAAGTGATGGTGGTGCTGGTGGAGAAGAATAGATGAGATGGAGATAAAAAAGGGTGTAATAAAAGATAGTGGTGGTGACGTCGTCGGAATAGTCTCCGGAAAGGTCATCGGAATGGTTGTCGGAGGTGTTGTCGGAGAAGAGGGGCTCGGCCCCTAGCCAAGGAGGGTGGTCGGCCTAGGTATAGGTGGTGGAGTGGTGTTTTATGGAGGGTTTTAGTGGTGGTGGAATTTTTGGAGAAGGTAAAGGGGTGTTTGAGATTTTGGTGGAGTTTTTGGAGTTCGTGGTGGTTAAATGGAAGGAAGAAGAAGATGATGGTAGGGAGTTGGAAAAGTTATGATTGTGGTGGTTGTGGTGGAGATGAAGGAGGAGTTGGGGGTGGTTAAGGTTTTGATGGAGAAATGAAAAGGGAAGAAGGAGAAAAGTGTTGGCCCAAAGGCCATTATCCCAGTTATTTTGATGATAACAAAACATATTTAGTTATGTATTTAATACTTTTGTTTAAAAGGATTTCAGGTTCAAGAACAGATTTTTGACGGCTCCGCTAAAAGACTCACAAGTTTGGACGCCGCAAAAATGAAGATTCCTAAGCTATGCACAACTAGGATGCTTCGGGATCAAGATGATGATGTGAAGATCAAGACAAGATCAAGAAGACAAAGAAAACAAGATTTGTATTTTTATTTTTATTTTAGATATTTTGTCAAAGCTAGATATTAGAAGTAGAGCTATGGGATTATCACACACACACACCTCTTAGTTAGGTTCATGGCTTCAAAAAGATTTTCAATTTCCATTTCTAACTTAGTTTTTAAAGTGAACATGTTTGGAAATAAGTTTTTTAGAAAAACAATAGTTTTGGAAAACATTTTTATGGAAAAACAAGTTTTTATCAAAAGGATTTTTATCAAACTATTTTAACATGATAGAAGCATGACATATGCTCATACTCTATGTTTTTACAAGTTCCAAAAATTTAACTCAAGACCTAAAACCAAAACCCAAAATTCTGGTTCTGGAAGTTCTGATATTTCAGAACTCACAGTAACCGGTCGACCGACCCGGTCGACCGATGTGCACAAACTGTGCATGTTTATATCAGTCGACCGACCCGGTCGACCGAGGCACAATTGCGTTCACAGGATTTTTCGGTTGACCGACCCGGTCGACCGTAGAGCCCCAACGGTCACATTTTTGACCGTTGGCGGTCGACCGGACTCTGTCAAAAGTTCTGACAGATCCAACAGCTATTTTTTTCAGGCTGATTCTCTTTTGGGATTTGATACCAACGATTTTGTGAGGCTGTTTTTGACCCCTATAAATAGAGGGTCACCTCATATTGATAAGACAACTATTACAAAGTAATTCCAAAAGATTTTACAAGAGCTTTACAAAGAATTTCAATTCCTTTCTTTTACAAAAGATTTCTCAAAGCCTAAATTCCCAACACCCAACTTGTAGCCTATTCCTCTACATTCTCTCTAGTTTTTGCACACCACAATCCCAAGCTCTACATCTATATCATTGGCTCTAGGATTGTGCAAGTGAGCTATTTTGATCAAGTGTGATCACCTTTCTTATTGAGTGAAGTTGTAGAGGCATCGGCCTCAAGGGAGCTAGTGAGCTTCGGGTGGTGTTGCGGCATCACAAGTGTAGGGACAAGTGTGTCCTTGTATTGGCGATCCGGTGGGATCAACGATAGTAGTGCAAATCCTTCAAGTGTGAAGGCGGGAACGTAGAGCGTGGCTCGAACCTCAGAAACACATCCTTGCGTTTGCGTTTGCTCGAATTTTCTCTCAACTCTACTCCTTTTAATTCTTGCACATTTATTGTTTATTGCAAGTCTATATTTGTGCTATTTGTGTGTTAAATTTTAAATTCCGCATTATTGCCATAATTCATATAGCCATCACCTATTCACCCCCCCTCTAGGTGATTTCAATTGGTATCAGAGCCTAACCCTACAACTTAGGTCTAACCACCTTAGGGAGATCCATATTTGGCTATATACATTTGTGTTGCATTTACATTTGCTTGTGCATTCATGGCATCCATGGACTTTTCTAGCATTAAATCTCCACCCAAATTTGATGGCTTGAACTTTCCCATTTGAAAAGTCAAGATGAACTTATTTTTGAAATCCTTAGGTGTTAGGGTAGCTAGGGCTATTACCAAAGATTTTATTGAACCTACAACCGATGAGAGCACATGGTCCGAGGATACTTCCAAAGACTATTAGGCTAATGCTAGGGCACAATATGCATTAACCCAAGCATTGAATGAGGATGACCTTGCACGCATAATTAATTGTAAATCCGCATTTGAGGTTTGGAACATACTCATTGTGACTCATGAGGGAACGTCTCAAGTCAAGAGAGCCAAAGTTGACTTGCTACGTTCTCAATATGAGAACTTTTACATGTTTGAAAATGAGAGCATTGATGATATGCTCACCCGTTTTACAAAAATAACTAATGCTCTTTCTTCCTTAGGCGACAAGATTGATAATGATCAAAAGATAAGGAAAGTGATTAGAGCTCTTCCCAAAGCTTGGGAAGTCAAGGCGACCACACTCAAGGAGCTCAACGACAAAGAGGAGATGGACTTCTCCGGCTTCATCGGAAATCTCAAGACGCATGAGATGGAGATGAAAGTTAGAGAAGAGAGGGAGGCACCAAAGAAGAAGACAATTGCCTTCAAAGCCACTCCTACTACCATTGAGGAAGACGACTCATCCGAAGATTGCGATGAGGATTTCGCCATGCTCATCCGTAAGGTGGGCAAGATGTTCTACAAGAAGGGAAGAAAAAGTAACTTCAGAAGAGGGAAACCTCAAGGAAGATTCGAGAAGAAAAGAGAGGAGCCCGGCCCTTGCTTTCATTGCAAGAAGATCGGTCACCTCATAGCCGATTGCCCCGCTCTACAAGCAACCACATCCAAGCACGGGAAGAAGAAGAAAGCCTTGGCCGCTACATGGGATGACTCGGAGTCGGAATCCGAAGAGGAGCATGACGCCGCTAACATGTGCTTTATGGCACAAGGTGAGGATTCATCTAAGGTATGTCTAGAAACTTCTATTGATGAGGATGATCTCACAATGGATGAACTCGCTCAATTTTTTGAAGAATTGCAACATAGGTATGAGATTTCACAATCTCATAATAAGAAATTGAAAAAGGAAAATGATGTTTTGAAGAATAAACTTGAAATTTGTTTAAAAGAGAAAAATGAGTTATCTAGTTCTTTTGAAAAATTGAAAAATGATTTTGATAAGTATAAGGTAGCTAATAAAGGAAAAACCCCCATGATTTCTAGTAATAAAAATATTTTTGTTGAAATTCAAAAACGTGTTGATTCTTTAGATAACACTTTAAAGAAATGTGCATTTGATTTTAACAAGCTTGCATCTAAATTTCCTAAGGGAGTAGCCCAAGGGAAACATGTTCATCATAAACATGCTACACATAAACATGCACACACACATAACCATGCTTTTATGTACAATAGTGGTAGAATTTTTATTTGCACGTATTGTGGCCGCAAAGGCCATTTAGAAAAATTTTGTTATGCTAAGAACAATGTTAAGAATAAATTTGTTTGGGTTCGCCCCGGATCTAACCCCAAAGACCCACTAAGATTTGGGTACCAAAAGAGCCACCGAATTTAAATGATACAGGTATAGGTGGATCTACACCCTCCAAGACTTAGGAGGAGGTGGTGCCCGGATGGTAGGTGCAACAAGGCTTAAAGATCATATCGTGTTTGCATCGCTATCGTGGAGGCACCTATTTGTGGAGATTGCCCTTCAATTGGTAACATCTCCATTTAAAAAGTTTTTTTTTGGTCATGTATACATATGTATAGAATTGATAGTTTGCTTTTGTACTCTATTGATATATGCTTGTATAGAACTACTTTTCTATCATGTTGTATATGTGCCTTGTGTTAACTTCTATATCTTTTGTTTCATGCCTTGTTTATTGTTTGTCCACATGTATAGTTTCTAATTTGTGATTATATACTTGTATACATATACACATTATTTTCATAAATAAAAATAAACATTTGCAAAATTTCCTATTTAAACAAACACCTTAAAGATGGCAATTGCGCACCTCAACTCATTCAAGAGGAATCAAGAGGATGAAGTTCAGAACCCGTCACTGGGTATTCGGCTTCAACATCTTTAAAATCTTTGTTTAAATATGAAAATTAAAATTAAAAAGGGATTGCATGAATTTTGATGTTGTAACAACTTAATGAAGATTTAAAACCTGTTGGTGTATTCCTATATGTTTAATATGTCATACCTATTTTGACTACAAATTACTTTAAAATTTTTTTTTTTTTTTGGGCCAGATGCTGTTAACAGATTTCAGGCAAAGCCGGTCGACCGACCTATAAAGCCCCGGTCGACCGACTCTGCCTGAGAAGAAATTTTTTATTTCTTTTCTGTTACCGGTCGACCGACCATAGTCCCGGTCGACCGCTGCAGACCTGCAGAGCTCTCGGGATAAATCGGTCGACCGTGCCGGTCGACCGCTCTCTATTTACAGAGCTCTCGGGTTGTTTCGGTCGACCAGACCGGTCGACCGATCGTCGATTTCAGCCCTAATCTGTTATAAATTTCCACTTTTTCTCTCTCTCTCTCTCTCACTTTTCTCAGCGAACGGAGTTTCCCTTTTCCCTCAAAAATTTTCTTTCTCTCCAATCACTCAACCGATCTCAAATTAACTTAAAACCCTCCTCAAATTCCTTCTTCTACTTCCTGATCTTCAGTTTCAAGCCCATCCAACCGCAGGATTTGAAGAAATTCGGTTTTCACTGATCTAGGGTTTCAGTTCTTCAAGATTAAGGTAAAAATCCAATTTTTGACTCTGTTTTCATATCTTGCCTTGGAATCAACTATCTATTGTCATCAATTCTAGGTTTCTAAGCATCTAGATCGTGCCATAACTTGATTAAACCTAAAAAATCCAATTTTTATTCATCATGCCGAAACGATCTCGAACTGAGAAAGGGAAGGCTGTTGCTCAACCTTCATCTCAGGTTCCTAGACCCGTTAGGCTCTTCCTAAACGATCTTGCTGCTGATCGGTACTCCCATCTTTCCACGAGGAACATTAACTCGGGAAGATTTGTTGTTATCCAAGATTTCGAACACTTGAATATTCCACACATCCTGCAGACAAACAATTTAGTGGAATTCTTGACCATCAAGGAGCAAGTTTACACTCTCTTGTTCCTTACTTTTATGCTAATTTTGAATTTGATGGTAATCGTATCACTTCTAGAGTTTTAGGTAGAGACATCGACCTTTCTATCGGTCGATTTGCTAGGATTCTGCATCTCTCCACTGGTGGAGCAGATGTGTATACCCATGATCTGCATGACTTTGAATTTCCGGACGGTGAGTCTGCGCTCACCGCCTCTACCTTGATCCACGGGGATGACAACCCCGGTCTAGTAAGGAATGAGGTTGTGAGTAGGTACACTCTCACTGCTCAGGTCCTTGCTAAGATTATTTTCTTCAACATTGTCCCCAAGCATGGTGAGTATAGCCACGCTAGGGGTTGCGTACCTTTGCTTATCTATTGCCTTCTTCGAGGCATTAAGATAAACTTTTCTCGTGTCATAGCATCTCACATGGCTTCTGATCAGATTCGTACTGCGGGTAGAAGCTTGCCCTACGGCATGCTAATTACCTATCTTCTTAGGGCTCTTGATTTTGATCTTTCGGCCGAAAGTCCCTCCAATCCCTTGACCAACATCAACGGAGTTGTCCTGAAGATGATGGAAGCTCAGCTGCGTAGACACGCTCCTGTGCAACCACCTATTCCTCTTGTTGGTCCTGGCTCATCTTCTGCACCTGGATCCTCTTCCTCTTCAGCCCCTGTTTTCCTCCTGAGTTTCAGGCCCTTCTCTCTTCGGAGGTCCGCTCTCAGATCGAGGCGCACCAGGCCTGGGTCGAGAAGCGCGACGCAGCTATTCGTGCGGAGTTGGATGCTCGTGCCATTCAGGATGCTGCTTTTCGGGCGGAGATCCGGAACAACATGTCATATTTTGCTGAGTCCATGAGATTCGTGGACGTTCAGTTTCAGGCTCTTTTCACAAAATTTGACATGCTCGTTCCTGACCGGACTCCGATTGCTTGTCGACTCCCAGCCACCGGTCCTCCATTCCCTCCCAGAGCTCGTTCTTCTGTTCCACCACCGCGCACCAGAGTAGATGGCATGGATCCAGAGGATGTTGCTTCTTCCTCAGAGGAAGAATATGGTGGTGACAAGAAGATGGCTGAGGGCTCATCTGAGCATGCTGACGACGAGGAGGACGAGGATGCTGGAGATGATGATGATGCTGCTGAGTGACCTCCCCTTTTGATGATGTCAAAAAGGGGGAGAGTTATTTGGGGAGAGTTATCTTGTAGTATTTGTGTTTGGATATTTTGTGATGTAGTACTTTATTTGTGTTTGGACATGTATTATTTACTTTTATTTTGCTTTGGACATGTATTTTTAGTATGTGTTGTGGACATGGACATGGTTATTTACTTTAGGCGTATCTTTTGTTTTTGTGTATCGTTTATCTATGCCATATATGAACTCATTTCCTTCATCTATTCTATGACATGAGTATTTGGTATCATTGTTGGCATGGAAATATGGTGTTTATCATTTACATATGTTTTCCTATATATGCATGTGTTGAGGGGGAGCTTCATTTGAAGTCTCTAACCAAAATATTTTGTGATAACTACATATGTTTTGCCATCATCAAAAAGGGGGAGATTGTTGGCCCAAAGGCCATTATCCCAGTTATTTTGATGATAACAAAACATATTTAGTTATGTATTTAATACTTTTGTTTAAAAGGATTTCAGGTTCAAGAACAGATTTTGACGGCTCCGCTAAAAGACTCACAAGTTTGGACGCCGCAAAAATGAAGATTCCTAAGCTATGCACAACTAGGATGCTTCGGGATCAAGATGATGATGTGAAGATCAAGACAAGATCAAGAAGACAAAGAAAACAAGATTTGTATTTTTATTTTTATTTTAGATATTTTGTCAAAGCTAAATATTAGAAGTAGAGTTATGGGATTATCACACACACACCTCTTAGTTAGGTTCATGGCTTCAAAAAGATTTTCAATTTCCATTTCTAACTTAGTTTTTAAAGTGAACATGTTTGGAAATAAGTTTTTTAGAAAAACAATAGTTTTGGAAAAACATTTTTATGGAAAAACAAGTTTTTATCAAAAGGATTTTTATCAAACTATTTTAACATGATAGAAGTATGACATATGCTCATACTCTATGTTTTTACAAGTTCCAAAAATTTAACTCAAGACCTAAAACCCAAAACCCAAAATTCTGGTTCTGGAAGTTCTGATATTTCAGAACTCACAGTAACCGGTCGACCGACCCGGTCGACCGATGTGCACAAACTGTGCATGTCTATATCAGTCGACCGACCCGGTCGACCGAGGCACAATTGCGTTCACAGGATTTTTCGGTCGACCGACCCGGTCGACCGTAGAGCCCCAACGGTCACATTTTTGACCGTTGGCGGTCGACCGACCCGGTCGACCGGACTCTGTCAAAAGTTCTGACAGATCCAACAGCTATTTTTTTCAGGCTGACTCTCTTTTGGGATTTGATACCAACGATTTTGTGAGGCTGTTTTTGACCCCTATAAATAGAGGGTCACCTCATATTGATAAGACAACTATTACAAAGTAATTCCAAAAGATTTTACAAGAGCTTTACAAAGAATTTCAATTCCTTTCTTTTACAAAAGATTTCTCAAAGCCTAAATTCCCAACACCCAACTTGTAGCCTATTCCTCTACATTCTCTCTAGTTTTTGCACACCACAATCCCAAGCTCTACATCTATATCATTGGCTCTAGGATTGTGCAAGTGAGCTATTTTGATCAAGTGTGATCACCTTTCTTATGAGTGAAGTTGTAGAGGCATCGGCCTCAAGGGAGCTAGTGAGCTTCAGGTGGTGTTGCGGCATCACAAGTGTAGGGACAAGTGTGTCCTTGTATTGGCGATCCAGTGGGATCAACGATAGTAGTGCAAATCCTTCAAGTGTGAAGGCGGGGACGTAGAGCGTGGCTCGAACCTCGGAAACACATCCTTGCGTTTGCGTTTGCTCGAATTTTCTCTCAACTCTACTCCTTTTAATTCTTGCACATTATTGTTATATTTATTGCAAGTCTATATTTGTACTATTTGTGTGTTAATTTTAAATTCCGCATTATTGCCATAATTCATATAGCCATCACCTATTCACCCCCCCCTCTAGGTGATTTCAAAAAGGGTTTTATATTTGGTATTGAATTTGAAGGTGATGAAAAAGGATTTAGGGAGGGGTGTTTTTTTGTAAAATGGAGAGGGTGAGGTGGCTCTTGGCGGCCATGGTGATGGGAGAGGGGTTTGAGTGGTTTAGGATATTTTGGAGGAGATATTTTGGTGAAAAGGTGTAGAAGGTAATGGAAGAATGGAGAATGTTGTAGAATATGGTGGAAGGAAAAAGAAGGAAAGAAAAAGGAAAGAGAAAAGAAAAGTTAAAAAAAGGAAGATATTTGATTGGAAGAAAAAGTGAAAATAATTAGAGTGACGGATTCCCCGGATTCGGTTGCGGATGCGGAAAACTTTCGGAAAAATACCGGAATCGTCTGAAAATCAAGGATCTCATAACGACCCGCAAAAATTCTCAAAATTAAGAATATTATTCTAAGAATCATGGTGAAATCCATTTCAAGAAATTATTTATAATTTTTGAATTAAAAATCTTGAAATCGGCCCGCCAATATCGGTCGACACCAAAGTTGACGGAAATCTGTTAAATTCTGAAAATTTTCAAAAAATATATTAATATAGAAAATATTATTCTAAGAAAATATATGAAAGCGGTTTCTCAAAATTTAACTCTATTTGTAAATTAAAAATCTAGGAATAAACCATCGGTACCGATTAATCCCGATTTTAGGTTTTTTATAAAAATAATTCAGAAAAAATCTGAAAAATCATGAAAAATCTAAAATATTGAAAAATTGTGTTTGAAACTGAAATCAGTCAATTTGGACTATCGAAAAGACTAAATCAAATAGTATACTACGATCGGGTCCCCGGTCCAGATTAGAACTGACTCCAAGTTCACGAACCCGGATCCAATACAAAATGATCACATAAATAATCATAAAACAAAAATAAATACAAGAAGTAAATTAAAAAAATATAATCGAAAAACTGAATCTGCAGATAAGTACGCATTCCGAAAACGGGTTGTTACATAGATCATCTTCAGAAAGTGCAGGGACTATGGACTTCCCTCCAGAAGATGACAGATGAACTGGACTCGGGGCGTGGGCAGATTCGCCAGTTGCAACAAACAGTTCAGATTCGACAAAATGATGTGGATTTCTTGCGCTCATGCTTGGATGGAGTACATCATGAGAGATGAGATATTGCGGAAGCGAGTTAACCAATGTGAGCATCAGTTGAGTCACCGAGGACAGGGCTAGAAGTAACTCTTACGATGTTTGGTCAAACCTTGTAACTGGTGTTTGCATGAAACATCCAATCTTTTGCTGTATCCTGTTTCCTTAATCGAAGTCAAACCCTTCAGAGATGAATAAATGAATTTATGGATAGATGCTTTAAAGTTCAGCTTGAGAATTCGACGTAGGCTGAAGGGGTTATAGGGAGGACTTCATATAGGCTTATTTGGGAGAGTCCCCATCTTTCAGGTGACTCCCCGAGAGAAGGTAACTATCAGGGCGAGGGCCCGCTATAGGTTGTTCCCCAAGTAGACATCAGGGCGAGGGCCCGATATAGGCTTATTTGGGTGAGTCCTCTTCTTTCAGGAGACTCCTCGAGAGAGGGTAACCGTCAGGACGACGGCTCGATATAAGTTGTTCCCGAGTAACCGTCACGACGAGGGCCCGATATAGGCTTATTTGGGCGAGTCCTCATCTTTCAAGAGACTCCTTTGTTTTTCATTAATTTGCAAAGGAGGAAAACTTACAAAATTGTTGTAGAAAATTATAAGTAATTAAACTAGAAAATTACAAGAATCTTCTATTGAGATTTTGGGAAAGTGTGCCGATAGAAGTCTGGTCAGCGCTCGATCACTTTGTTACGTTAACGATGCGAGTGATCGATCTTCGAATGCTACCGCTTGGAAATTCCTTCTGACCTGGTTCTGGAGATTTCTTGAGAGAGGAAGATCTTATGG
This sequence comes from Agave tequilana, assembly GCA_038442645.1. Lineage (NCBI taxonomy): Eukaryota > Viridiplantae > Streptophyta > Magnoliopsida > Asparagales > Asparagaceae > Agave > Agave tequilana. The sequence continues at coordinate 38,474 of JAVJIF010011035.1, read as the reverse complement.
TATTAGCACTCTGAATTTATCCTTGTAGGATTAGAGAAGTGATTCTCTGAATTCTTGAAAGTGAGAGAGTAGATCTCTTATTAGCTTAAAATTTGAAGCCATCAAAAATGTTTTATGATCTTCAAAAAGCCCTATTGGACTTGAATTTCTTCAAGACCCTTAGCTTCACCTACTAGTGGGCTATTTATAAGCTCAATAGTGAGTTATGATCCCCTTAATTGTCTTCTCTTAATGAGGAATCATGGATGTAACTACCCATTAATCCCCCCACTAACTTAGTCGGGCGTTACCTTAAATCTAGTGGAGGTGAAGCTAGCCTGTTTAGACGAGGCTAGATAAAGCTTAGCTTCAGGCGAATCTATAAGTTAGCCTTCAGCGGAGCTAAACCAAGCTTCAGACGAAGTTATCATAGAGCTTCAGTCGAAGCTATCAGTTAACTCTTTAAATATTGTTGTGCTATGTTTCGAGGCAAAGCTAGCAAGATTAGCTTCAGATTAAGTTAGGAATTAGCTCACTACGGAGCTGTGTAAAGCTTCATGTGAAGCTAGAAACTTAGCCTTTTAGGAGGCTATAAAGCTTCAAGAGAAGCTAGCCCCTTTGGGCTCATGCGAGGCCAAGTGTTGAGCTGATTTAGCCTCATAGCCCTGTTTAGGCCTCTTCAAAGGCAATACTTGGCCTACTGTCTGCTTCACTAGATTTGTAGGGTCCAAGTCACTACTTTGTCCCTCTTGGGGTGGCAAAAACTAGTCGTCAGCTTGTCTGTGACTCGTCTTTTGTAAATGTCGACAAGTTAGACATTGTTCAGACTGGTTGAAGTGCTGTCTAGGAGTTTATCTTTTCGGAGTGTCAACAAACCCCCTTCAAAGTTTTCGCAAATCCATGATGGATTGGTACGGATTTCAGAACACTTTGAACTCACAACCAAAATTATTTAGAGGTTAGGAACATGATAAAATCAGTCAAATGTAAAAGAATTCACTGGGGATAAAAGATGGTAGATCTAGGAATCCGTCTGTTCAGAGATAATGTGGACATAACAGGTTAGGGATCGCTAGAAAGAGGGTTCGTTGTTCAGAGGTGATAAACTGGACATAACAGCGAAAAGATTCCTTACCAAACTGGAAAGTTAGATCTGGGTATTCGTCAGTTCAAAGATAACGAACCAGACATAACTGATTAGGAATCACCAGACATGAAGCCTTGTCCTTCAGAGGTGAGAACTGGACATAACGACAGAGAAGGGAGAGATTGGATATTCATCGGTTCAGAGGTGACGAACTAGACATAACCGATTAGAAATTATCAAACTCAGAATGGTTACTATTTAGAGGTAACGAACTGGACATAATAGTAAACGAAAAGTTGAACTCGAGGTGATGAATTTGACATGATAAACTAAGAGACACTAAACTCCGAATCTGCTGCCAGAAGTATTTGCATTAACTTAGCAGATAGCCCACTAGGGACTGCAAGAGTGAATTGAATCAGGGTACTCGTCTATTCACAGGTAATTTGTGTTGGCCCAAAGGCCTTCCACTCTAGTTTTGATGATGATTAACTCATGTAGTTATGTGTACTAATAATCTTGCAATGTTTAAGTTTCAGATATTTAATAAGATATTAGTTGGTGAAAGCTTCCACACATCTTTCACATGTTGATTCAAGAGCCCAAGCGTCAAAGATCATATTTAGCACTTGCTCGGTGGATCAAGGAGTTTTAGATCGAGTCGACTTAGAGATTGCGCTCTACAAGAAGACATCGGTACCATAGTTTAGTTTTGGTTTTAGATCCTAATTGTAAAAGATTAGTATAGTATGATAAGCTCAAGTTCACAACACACACATTTCATGTTTTGGTTTTCGGTTTTAGGCTTAACCGATCTTGTTTTCATGAATAGATTCAAAACAAGTTTATATGGTTTAATGTATATTAGATTTGTTCTATATACATGCATGCTTCAACTTCCTAGACAAACTTAGTTTTAACTTACTTATTCATGTGTTTTATGTTTTGGTATTTCTAACAAAACATATTTTGGAATTAATGACAAAAACTATGATATGTATATGTTTCATGTATATTGGATTTCTATCCATATGCATCATGTTTCAAAATGTTTAAATATCATGTTTTTGTATTTGAATGAGTTTTAGACAAAACGTATTTTCTATTCCAAGTTTTAGAAAATACAAGTTTTGGTTTTTGGTTAAAATGAAAAGACATAAAAATAAGTTTTAATTGCTTGATATTTGAGTCAAAACTTTTATCACATGTTTATATATCAATGCAATTTGACAAAACTATTTTTGGGGATTTTTAGTAATTTGCAAGAATTTATTGGATATTTATTTCCCCTATTTTTCTGACCTGTTTTGTGCCTGCCAGGCTTGGTCGGTCGACCGTACGGTCGACCGCAGTAGCCAGTCGACCGGGCGGTCGACCGACGTGCACAGATACGTGCACGCTGGCTACAGCCTTGGCCGGTCGACCGTGCCGGTCGACCGACTGAGAGCAGATTTGCTCTCTGTTTGCTTGGGTCGACCGGGCGGTCGACCGCTAGCGCCAACGGGTCAAAAATTGACCGTTGGGCGGTCGACCGGGCGGTCGACCGGAAGGGTAATTCTGGCAAATCTGCTGTCAACGACTATTTTTCTGTTTTGCCTATAAATACCCCTTTCGAGAGAGTTTTTCTCTAAGATTTTTTGTGCGAAATTTTTCATACTCTCTGGTGTTTTTACAGTAATCAAAAGAAGTTTTTGAGCTCGAATTGAACAATCCATTTGGTGTTTTCATTAGGGTTTGGAAAATCAAAGAAAGGGTTTTTGGGAAAGGATTTTGATTGAACTTCTCTATCTTAGTTTCAGTTTTTTCCCAAGGATTTTTCTTTGTGATTTCTGATTTCCATTCCTTTGGTTTTCTCCACACTTGAGCAAAAATCTACTATCTATATCTATAGGATATTTGTGTGGGAAAAGATATTGTTTGTGGTTGTTGTGTTGACCACCAAGTTGTAACCCAATCTTTACTTGCTTTGGGTTGTATCCCTCAAGTTGTGAGGTGATCCTTGTATTGGTTGAGAGGTGTTTGTTGTTGGTTTGGAATTTGCCTCAAGGAGGAGGTTGTGATTGTTTGGTGTTTGCCTCAAGGAGGAGGTTGAGATTGTTGGATTGGAGTTGTGCCTCAAGGAAGAGGTTGTATTTGTAAGGAGAGGAGTTGGGTACTCCTTGTAATTGTGATTGCCCCAAATCCTCAGTGGAGGTTCCCTTTGTGGGAGTCCTTAGTGGACAAGCTAGTGGATTGGAAATCCTTCGTGTGTCGAAGGCGGGGATGTAGAGCTGGGTGCTCGAACCTCAGAACATATCTTATTGTTTGCGCTTGATCCATTGGCTCTCTCTCTAACTCTCTCTTTACTTTGTGCCTTGCATCTACTTATATTGCTCATTCATATTTGCTTGGCTTGGTTGTGTACTTCACTTTTTGATAGCACTTGAGTGTAATTTGCATTAAGTTATTAAATTCCGCATTTAGTTCATAGATTAGCCACATCACCTATTCACCCCCCCTCTAGGTGACTTTTCAATTGGTATCAGAGGTAGTGCTCCTGATATTTAGGTTTAACCACCTAGGAGTTAAAGATCTTGGTTTGCTAATCTTCATTTGCATTATCATTTGCACACATATTAGTTTGCACTCATGGCTAGCCCTCCTATGTTTGACCATTTTAGACTTGATGCTTGGAAGGTGGACATGACTAGGCATTTAAAAACTCTAGGTCATCTAGTTTATCAAGCCATCACTATAGAAACCCTCCCTAATAGTAGCAAGCATAAGAAGGCCAATGCACTTGCACTTAAAACACTAAGAGCATCTTTTGATAATAATCTTTTACTTGTTTTTGATAGTTTTGATTCGGCTTTTGCAGTTTGGAGCGTCTTGACATCTCCGGAGCTTCCAAGGATCATTAACAATATGAGGAGATCTATGAGAGATGTATCCGAAGAGCCTTGTTTTATGGCATATGGGAATGACTCCCATGAGGTACAATCGGACTCTCAAATAGATGATAGCTCTAGTTCATATTGCCATGGTTATTTTGAAGTTCAAAATTTGAATGTTGATCTTGCTTCTAAACTTGAAAATTTTATGGGAAAACATGAGATTTTGAAAAAGAAACATTTTGACTTAAAAGAAGAATTAAAGGATTTATGTTCAACTTTTGAATCGGTTTTGCAAGAGAAAGAAGAGATTATTAGTGAACGTGACTCACTTGAATCTCAACTTGAAATTGCTTTAAAAGAAATTGAAGTTTTGAAAAACAAAAATGATTGTGATGATGTTGTAGAACACAATGAAATTTTGTCTTCTAGATTGGATCTTGTTTTAAAGAAAATCTTTCTTTGAAAAATGAAATTGATTTCATAACAAAAGAATTGGATTTGGTTTTGAATAAAAATAAATCTTTGCAAAATGATATTGATATTCATGTTTGCCATGCTAGTGTAACTTCTACTTCTTGCACACCTATAGCATGCTCCACTTTGTCTTCTAGCATAGAAAATGATATAAATATTTTGAAGAAAAATGTTGAATGTTTGGGCTCCACTTTGAGCCAATGCACATTGAATCATTCACGTTTGGAAACCTTGGTTCGCAAGAAATAAGTTCCAACTATGCATGCACACCCTACACGGCATACACATGCTTTCCACGGACACAAACATGACATGTATGCTCATGTGTACACATGTACACATTGTGGTCGAAAAGGCCACCTTGCTAGATTTTGTTATGATCGTATTTATCATGAAAATTTAGCAACTAATCTTGTTTGGGTTAGAAAGGATACTAACCCCGTGGACCCACTAGAAATGGGTACCAAAAACCACCTCTTTGGCTTTTGATATAGGTGGGAGCTCTCGCATCATGTGAGGGTTTTGGTGCCTTGAGGTGGATGCATTCTAAACCAAAAGGAGAACCATTTGGATGCTTCACTCTCAAGGAGACTTGGTGGGAGGACCACCGTGTTTTGGAGACATGGAGAGTTGCCTCTTCGGTTTTGGTAACAATCCCTTACTCCATTTAGTGTTTACATGCTTTCTATGTACATCTTTTTATAGCATGTTGTGTTTTGTTGATTCATTATGATTATGCCATGTTTATTAGATTAATGTTATACATGTTTAGTTCTTGAGCACTCATGCTTTATATGGATCTTATCTTTGTGTTCTCACCTTGTTTAGTACTATCATGTATGCCCTAGATCTAATGTACATGCATATACATAATGATCATATGGATGTTTATGATGTTTTGGATGACTCATGTTTTGATTAATATGATATTTGTCATGTTTATTAGACTTATGATTTACATGATTAATGGTTGAGACACCCATGTTTAGTATGGACCCATATTTTGTGTTCTCTTTATGTTTAGCTATCATGTTAATCATAGATCTAATGCACATGTCTTGTCATGCTAATCATATGGTTGACTATGACATTTTGTTTTAATAATTCGTGTTTTGATTATTATGTTTATCATGTTGGATTATGATTCCCGTTTTATGCTTCATGTTTTGACTACTTGCTTGAATGATAATTTTCATTAAGACTAGAATTTATACTTGTACAACGAGTGAGCTACAAATAGACTTTTATATATGTTTGTGCTTGAACGCTCATTTGTATTCACTTGATGTACTAGTATAGTCTAGTTTTGATGATTCTTGCATTTGACTTGTATTCACTATTTTACATGTTTTGTTTTAACTTCATGTATATGTACATCTTGTCCAAACTATCATCTATACATATACATCCTTGAGCCACGTGCCTTCATGCATATAATTTGTGGACTCATTGTGTTTAGGATATGTATGTATACTTTAGTTTGTACATGACATACATATGCCTTGAAGTTTAAATCGTTTGGATGAATTTCATGTTTTCTAAGTGATTTCACATTTATGATGAATTTCATTTTAAAAAAAAAAAAGATGATTTCAATTGGTGATTTCACAATGAATTTCATATGAGCTTGATTGTCCATTTTCATGTTGATATGTTTCTCACAACACTTGTACACTCACCCTATTTAATGTTTTCTCATGACTTATTTTTCATGAGTACAAATTGTGCTATATGGATTTTTGAGTGTTTTAGTGTCATGTGGTTTACATGCGCCTTCATGAAAATATTTTTATTTGAAGGATCTCGTACTGGTTGATTCATATAACTAGTTGTGTTATTCTTCATTTGGTAGTGATTTTCAAACGTACTCTACTTTCAAATCTATTTTTGAAAAACCCTACCATCGATGGGCGGTTGGATGGGAGATCATGCTCATGTATGCTTAATAGTGTAAATCTTTTTAAACTTGATCATGAAATGGGTGGTAGTTGATATGAGTCATACACTTGATCTTATTGTTGTTTAAATTGGTATCATTGAATTCTTTCAATTGGTATCAATCTTGACATCCTTTTGTATACTCATATATGTTTTGTTTTATATATGTATGCTTACAATTCATATAGTATCAATTTCAATTGGTATCTATTTCTTACATACATATATAGATAATTTATTTGTGCTTATTATATCCCTATATCGTGAAGCACAAATTTTGGTTATGTTAAGCTTGAGTTTTTCAATTGGTATCCATATACAAGCTTTATCATAATTTTAAGATTGCTAAGCTTGAATTTTAATGAATATCATGTTTCAATTGATTTAATTTTCAATTGGTATCTTATTTCAAGCCTATGCATATTTTCCTTTGGTATTTCATAAAGGGGGAGAAAAACTCGTATTTTATATTTCAATTGGTATTTGGTTACCATTATTTTTTTGTTTCCCACTCCCTAACTTTATGATATTAAAGTAATTGGTATCATATGCTTATAATGAAAAATATCTTCTTTTGGTATCAAGTTTACATTACATGTTTTCATTTTGATATAAATATCATTTTGTTTCAATGTCTTGTTTAATTTCAATTGGATTTAGCATTTCTTGAATTTTGTTAATTTCAATTGATATCACAATGCACTTTATTGACACATTTAATTGGCATCATATTTTGGTAAAAACAAACATAATGGAAACAAAATTTTGTGTGTTTTAACTCTTTATCAGTTCTGTGTTTTGAACAAAAAGGGGGAGAAGAATTTATTGTTTTGCTTTTTGTTTTTACCCCTTTGTTGATGATTGACAAAAAGGGGGAGAAGAATTTGTAGTTTATATGCATGGTTGATTTATGCATATGTTTTTGGTTGGTTTTCATTAGGTTTTCATTAGTAATAATATGTTGGTTTCAATATGATTGGTTATTGGTATCAAGAGCAAGAACATGTTTTAGTAATGTCTTGTTTTAATTTTCAATTTTGGTATCAAGAGCAAGAGCATGTTTTGATAATGTTTTATTTTATTAGTATTGTTTTATTGGTATCAAGAGCATGTTTTGATATTGTTTTAAACACATAACATGTTTAAGAACATTCATTGCATATCTTATATGTTTTATTGTTATGCATGAGTTAAGGGGGAGCTTCTTTGAAGCTTTACTTTAATCCATGCATATATAACTCCATGAGTTTTGTCATCATCAAAAAGGGGGAGATTGTTGGCCCAAAGGCCTTCCACTCTAGTTTTGATGATGATTAACTCATGTAGTTATGTGTACTAATAATCTTGCAATGTTTAAGTTTCAGATATTTAACAAGATATTAGTTGGTGAAAGCTTCCACACATCTTTCACATGTTGATTCAAGAGCCCAAGCGTCAAAGATCATATTTAGCACTTGCTCGGTGGATCAAGGAGTTTTGGATCGAGTCGACTTAGAGATTGCGCTCTACAAGAAGACATCGGTACCATAGTTTAGTTTTGGGTTTAGATCCTAATTGTAAAAGATTAGTATAGTATGATAAGCTCAAGTTCACAACACACACATTTCATGTTTTGGTTTTCGGTTTTAGGCTTAACCGATCTTGGTTTTCATGAATAGATTCAAAACAAGTTTATATGGTTTAATGTATATTAGATTTGTTCTATATACATGCATGCTTCAACTTCCTAGACAAACTTAGTTTTGACTTACTTATTCATGTGTTTTATGTTTTGGTATTTCTAACAAAACATATTTTGGAATTAATGACAAAAACTATGATATGTATATGTTTCATGTATATTGGATTTCTATCCATATGCATCATGTTTCAAAATGTTTAAATATCATGTTTTTGTATTTGAATGAGTTTTAGACAAAACGTATTTTCTATTTCAAGTTTTAGAAAATACAAGTTTTGGTTTTTGGTTAAAATGAAAAGACATAAAAATAAGTTTTAATTGTTTGATATCTGAGTCAAAACTTTTATCACATGTTTATATATCAATGCAATTTGACAAAACTATTTTTGGGGATTTTTAGTAATTTGCAAGAATTTATTGGATATTTATTTCCCCTATTTTTCTGACCTATTTTGTGCCTGCCAAGCTTGGTCGGTCGACCGTACGGTCGACCGCAGTAGCCAGTCGACCGGGCGGTCGACCGACGTGCACAGATACGTGCACGCTGGCTACAGCCTTGGCCGGTCGACCGTGCCGGTCGACCGACTGAGAGCAGGTTTGCTCTCTGTTTGCTTGGGTCGACCGGGCGGTCGACCGCTAGCGCCAACGGGTCAAAATTGACCGTTGGGCGGTCGACCGGGCGGTCGACCGGAAGGGTAATTCTGGCAAATCTGCTGTCAACGGCTATTTTTCTGTTTTGCCTATAAATACCCCTTTCGAGAGAGTTTTTCTCTAAGATTTTTTGTGCGAAATTTTTCATACTCTCTGGTGTTTTTACAGCAATCAAAAGAAGTTTTTGAGCTCGAATTGAACAATCCATTTGGTGTTTTCATTAGGGTTTGGAAAATCAAAGAAAGGGTTTTGGGAAAGGATTTTGATTGAACTTCTCTATCTTAGTTTCAGTTTTTTCCCAAGGATTTTTCTTTGTGATTTCTGATTTTCATTCCTTTGGTTTTCTCCACACTTGAGCAAAAATCTACTATCTATATCTATAGGATATTTGTGTGGGAAAAGATATTGTTTGTGGTTGTTGTGTTGACCACCAAGTTGTAACCCAATCTTTGCTTGCTTTGGGTTGTATCCCTCAAGTTGTGAGGTGATCCTTGTATTGGTTGAGAGGTGTTTGTTGTTGGTTTGGAATTTGCCTCAAGGAGGAGGTTGTGATTGTTTGGTGTTTGCCTCAAGGAGGAGGTTGAGATTGTTGGATTGGAGTTGTGCCTCAAGGAAGAGGTTGTATTTGTAAGGAGAGGAGTTGGGTACTCCTTGTAATTGTGATTGCCCTAAATCCTCAGTGGAGGTTCCCTTTGTGGGAGTCCTTAGTGGACAAGCTAGTGGATTGGAAATCCTTCGTGTGTCGAAGGCGGGGATGTAGAGCTGGGTGCTCGAACCTCGGAACATATCTTATTGTTTGCGCTTGATCCATTGGCTCTCTCTCTAACTCTCTCTTTACTTTGTGCCTTGCATCTACTTATATTGCTCATTCATATTTGCTTGGCTTGGTTGTGTACTTCACTTGTTGATAGCACTTGAGTGTAATTTGCATTAAGTTATTAAATTCCGCATTTAGTTCATAGATTAGCCACATCACCTATTCACCCCCCCCCTCTAGGTGACTTTTCAATTTGTACATGACCAACTAAGAGATACTAGAGTCACAATCCGTTGTTCAGAGGTCATGATGTTAACTTGACAGTTTATCCACTGGGCACTGCAAGAGTGAGATCTGAAATCTGTCAGTTCAGAGGTGACGAACTAGACATAACTAGTTAGGAATTGCCAGACTCAGAATTTTGTCGTTCAGAGGTGACAGACTGGACATGACGACAAAAAAGAAGTCAACACTAGACTGGAGGATGAGACTTGGCTATCTGTTGGTTCAGAGGTGATTAACTAGACATGACCGATTGAGAAGCCACCAAGCTTAGAGCCTAACCGTTCAGAGGTGATAAATTGGACATGACGGTAAAAGGAGAAGTCCTTACCGGACTGGGAGATGAGGCTTGGCTATCTATCAGTTCAGAGGTGATAAACTGGGCATAACCAATTGAGAAGCCACCAAGCTCAAAATTTTGCCATTCAGAGGTGACAAACTGGACATAGCGGCGAGAAGAATAGTCCCTACTGGACTGAGAGAGGAGATCTGGGTACTTGTCGGTTCAGAGGGATTGACTGGACATGACCGACTAAGTTCAGGGCCCTTGTTGTTCAGAGGTGGTGAACTGGACATGATAGCAAAAGGAATAATTCTTCTGGGGCAATAGGACTTGATCATAAACTCCGTGGGAAAATTAGTGCTTCCTTGGAGAATCTTTTGAAGAAATGGTTAGATGTATAATGTTAACATGACAACCAAAGAGTCCACTGGGGATTGAAAAGGGTAATAACAGACTTCGAGGGGAATCTATTAGAAACTCGCTGGGGGTTAGAAAATGAATCCCATGCGAGATTATAGAGAGTTTAGCGTTCTCTAAGATGCCAGAGGTAATTGTTAATGTGATATAAAGAGTTCTATGGGGATGCGATAATGAGATGATTGTTCCCTAAAAACTTGTCAGAGGTAATCATTAACGTAACAACCAAACCCTTACAAGGAAATTAGAAGGAATCATCTGAAGCGAACGTGACAAATTCGCGGCCGAGGATTTTGAAATGACTTGTCAGAGGTGTGATATCAACTTGTCAAGGATTCATTTACTATTAGAGGAGTTTGAATATAATAGCAATTTGAGTAGACCTATCATTCTATTGAAGAGAATGACAAGTGGGGTTTGATCTGCTGGGGATATTAGCAAGAATCTGCCAGGGATATTCAAAAGGTTTTACTGTGAGAGATGTGAGCTTTGAACATAACGGTTTGTACCTGTTATTCATGTCATTAGGAAAATGAACACAACTTTTTGTGGTCCTACCATTCCATGGATGGAAATTGGTAAGATATTTTGAAGGGAAAACGGGATTAGATCTCTTAGAATTTTTAGCAAATTCTCATCTATCAATAGGTTTGGTATGCCTTTACCAACTACCATTTGAGTTGGGCTAGCCATGCCATTTCCCTCACCATGATGAGTTATTGAGAATTTTATTTTGGGCTTAGAAGCTAATATTTTCCTCTAGCCTTATTTACCGAAGGTTGGATCGTGTCGCATGAAGTGAACATTTCTGTATATTCCACTGGTGATCTCTAAAATCTCGCTGGGAATTAAAGAGTTAAGTCTAAACTTCGTGGGGAATTTGTCGGGTAGATCGACATTCCTCGTGGAGCGTCACTTTTTGTTCATCAAGACTCTGATTCGCAGGTGATCTTCATGTATAGATATGGAGTACAAACTTCACAGGGAATATACTGAGTAAGTCGAGATTTCTCGTGGAGTTTCACTTTTGTTCATCATAATCAAGACTCTAGTCACAGCAGATCATCGAATCAGGACATGAATGTGAAAATATTAGAAAGGTCCTGCAAGGATGCATCTTCGGCTTATTCAAGATTGTCATGAAGCTGAACTGATTTGCCAAAAGAAGAATGCAAAGATGGTTGAAATTGATTCCACCGGGGAAAGAGACTCCTTGAGGAGATGAAACAGTCGGACGAGTTCGACTTGATGATCAGAGATAAAGTATTAACATGATCATGTATAGTGCTTCTTTGATCAGACGTATAGTGTTAACATGATCATGGATAGCACTTGTCATTGATTGGCATCAGGAGCATGTCACCATTTGGATTCGCTAAGCGATAAGCTCCACTCGAGTAGGCTGTCTCTACTACAAAAAGTTATCCCTATTAGATTGGTGGAATGGCATATTCCAACTCCCTGCGCATTTCTCGATATCGTTGGCTGTTGTGTCTCGTCGGGAGTCTGGTTGTACTCTCTCAAGTATTATTTGCCAGATCGAGTGCCTGTCGGCTATCAAATAGTGGCTGAGATGGTTGTCTCCTCTTCAGAGCTGCTGAGAGGAGTTGCTGGTGCAGTGTCATCTGCTGCGAGAGACATTGCAAGACTTGCCTTTAGCATTGGTCTGGCTTGAGTCTCATTACTTTAGCCATTGATGGGATAAGACCCATGGCTTTTGGAAGTAGAGTTGACTACCTCCATACTCCCTTTCAGGATAGGGGTTAGGTAATGACCCTTTTATGTTCTGGCTGCAGAGCCAAAAACACCCGCTTCAATCAGCATTTAGATTTTATCCTTAAGGACATTGCACCTGCAAGTAGGATGATGAACCATCCTATGGAAAAAATAATAGTTAGGATCATTCGTTCGTCCCACTTCACCTGGGCATCTAGTCTCTGACAACTTGAGCTTGTTGAGCAAGTCGAAGATTGTCACCACATGTTCATCCTTGAAGGAGTATTATCTCTGATGCCCCATTATTCTGTCGGAGTTACCCTTCTTTGATCGAGTTCCTCCATATACTTCCAATTCAGATGTATCGGAAGATTCAACCGTGCCCTGGCTTTTTACTGTTGATTTTCCATATGCTTTTGGGAGTGGGGGACTCAAACTTTTTAGTTGATTTCTCAACTATCTCAGCTTATTCAACAAGCTCCTTTCAAGTGTGGGATTTGATGGCTCCCATGCGAACTTTCACTTTGTCGAGGAAGTTATGCCTACATGTCTGAAGCAATATTGGCAAAGGTATGCCTGCAAGGCACATAAGAGAAAAGTTGCAGAATCTCTCTACATAATCCCATACATATTCTCCTCATTTCTGGACTGTCGAGAGGAGTTTGTCCATGGTCACCTCGGTATCATTTTCGTGAAATCAGGAGAGGAACCGGGTTTCCAGGTCGCGCCATGTGTTAATGTAGTTCGCGGGGAAACTCCTAAACCAATCAAAGGTTACCCCCTTGAGGGTGCTAATGAACAGTCTGGTCATGATAGCATCATTACCTACTACATTATCGGTTTGCGATTGGAAGTAGTAAATAAGCTGATTTGGCGAGCTTTTGCCATCATACGAGTGCAGCGTTGGTGGCTTGAATTTTGGCAGATATGAGACTGAATCCCATTCAAGGGGTAAGGATGAACTGTCCCTACTTTCTTTAGTTCATCCCTTTGGGTCAGGGATGCAACCTGAGCTTGGATGCCTTTGATAACCTCGGTATCGATTGAGGAGCTTTCCTTTGATTTCTCAGTCTTAGGAGGTTCATTGTTGTTGTTCTCCTCTTCATCATGATTGCTACCAGTTGTTTCGTCATTGTTTTGGCTTGTCAGGAGCTGAGTCAACATGTGTTGTATGTTATCTAAGGCTTCTTGCTAGACCTTAAAGGTCTGCTCCTGTGCCTCCACGGATGACAGAGATCATCATCATTATTGTTATCAGCCATGTTGGCTGATATAAACCCTGCCTGTACAGAGCTGATGGTGGCGGAGGAAGTGTAGCCGATGGCTTCTACTTCATCATCGGACCATTGAAAGTGGTGTCTCAATAGTTCTGGCAATATAACATCTGAGAAAGAAGGTTGTCCATAATTATAGGGTATTACTACCCTAAAATGAGTACATTGGGAGGCACCCTTTTGTTCGACCAGAATCTGGCCTAAGTCGGGGCAATAGTCGGGCTCTGGAGAATTGAATGAGGGAGTGCAAACTCTCTGTTTTCTTCTTCGAGATCGTAGCAGATCCCTTCCTCTGCTTATCTGTTGGCAGAGGCAACTATAGGGTGAAAACCCTTTTCGCTTTATTCTTTTGAAAGTTGATTCTCTTGGAAGATTGAACTAATAATCGGCTAAAAATCGATTGCTGATTTGAAGGAAATGCAGTGGGGAATGACCCCAAGCAACAGTTGTAATGGTCCCAGTTTTTTAAAAATCTCAATTAACATAAACATTCTTTTAAACTGATGGATCATCATAATCATGTCCAATCCTTGAAAATTTCGACAGCACCTCCTTCGTAAATACTGATCTGACTTGATATACAATATAATCACAATACTTTTAGCTAAAATCAGCCTACTTATGGGGAAACATAATAATATAAGCTCGAGAGTACCCCTCTCGGCATCCATAAAAATTCAGTAATGATAAAATTTCAACTTATCATGATTATCACATTGATAATATATATTTCAATATCACAAACCAGTAAAACTATCTCTGATGTCAACTTGAAATAAAATTACTACAAAAGCTCTCTACATATATACAAGATACACCATCTATCGCACATCCAATGCATACCATCTATAAGCACAAATACTCTAGAATACAACATGATTAGATTACACAAAAAAGATTAGATTGATCCAAAATGAACTCCACGCAGCTTAAATCGGGGTTCTACCTCAATGCAACCTACAATATACCAGTCTGAGGGGGAGTGAGCTCGACAACTCAGTGAGTAGGAATGAATCAGAAAATGATATACATATTAATGATAAGCATGAATGTTCAAGTAATAAGGATAAATATGAAAGAATAAGGAAAGTAGAAGAAATCATCCCATGTTTTAATAATCAAGACAATGGTCTCCAAAATCTTCGGAGATGATCGGAGTCTTATGGTCATAGATTCCCAATTTCTTTTCTTAAATTTCATTCTTCGTATGATAAGATTTGTGAGTTGTATAGAACAAATTTTGTTTAGTTGTTTGAACTCATCTTATGTAAACATAGCATGTATTACTCACGATCTTGCATTCCACACAAGGTAATACACCAACCATAATGGTTAAGTCATAAACATAGTTTATGCATTCAGATAACACATGCATTACAAAACCTACTTGTATATCATATAATCATATCATACTTCCCATATTACCATATCATATCACACTTCACAACGTTCACATGTCATTTCAATGAACTACATCATATATATTATTCATATGCATATACTATCCACAATAGAAGTGTGAAAAATTCTCTGTCTTCTTCTCTTACTGGTTCCCGCCCGGCCCTTCCTATATATATATATAAGTACATAAAATAACAACACCGTCTTTCCCCCACCATCTCCCGTCGGCCCCTTCCTACGAAATGTATATATATGAAACAATATCAGCGTCTTTCCCTTCCCACCGGCTCCTGCCGGCCCCTCCTACGACATGTATATATAAAAAACAATATCACCGCCTTCCCCCTCCCACCGGCTCCCGCCATCCCTTCTTATGAAATGTATATAAAACAATATCACCGTCTTCCCCCTCCCACCGGCTCCTGTCAGCCCCTTTCTATGAAATGTGTGTGTGTGTGTGTGTATCACCATCTTTTCCCTCCTATCGGCTCCTGCCGACCCCTTTCTACAAAATTGTATGTAAATGCACATAACATGTACACACAATTACCACATGCAAGTCAATATGTCACACAGCATCCTGTTCATATATTTTTGAGTTTATTTAGAACAAGAAATTCAACTTATCCGGTCTTTTCCTCCAATTTTCATATATGTATCACACACACACCACTAATTTTATCCAGAAATATGATCAACAATACAATTAACAAACATATTCAACCTATATATATAAGATACATGCACACATGCATTACACATAGAGATCAATTATCAATCTTCCTCTGATTATACAACATACTTCAATCATGTTTGTAAGCATACACCAACAACTATACCAGTTGATCGAGCCAAACCTCCACACAGAAAATACAGAAATTTAGAACAGTGCTAGGTCATCAATTCTACCAGGTAGCCTAGAGCTAACGGGTCGTGATCCACAGGGAGGGACAACGATGGAAGCGTTGTGTAAGTTTCTCTCTTTTAATTTATTAAAACTAGTTAATATTTATCTTTTCAATTTTATAAAAAAATAAAATTATTATGTTAAGTTAAGAAGGAGATGATAGAAGAAGAGATTGTGGTGCTGTTGTTTTATTTATAAAAAAGAAAGAAAGACTAAAAAAAGAGAATTATAACTCTAAACTAATGAATTGAAAAGAAAACAAAAAGAGTACTTACCTCTACCGTTGAATCATAATAAAGATTTACCTCAGCATAAAGTAAAACAAAGCAAATAGAAAGAGTAACTTGAACACGGTGCTTGGCCAGATTGAGTACGATGAAGAAAAGTGGGAAAACTCTATTGATTGTCACCTTCAATATAAGCTTCTTGAAGAAAAGATTACAATAGTGTCACTCTACAATAACTCTTCCTCTCTTTTCTCATGTAGCTCTCTCTAACCTAAAAGAAAATAAAAAATAAAAATTACATTGAGGAAGAAAAGAAAAACCTAAACTAAAGCTCTCTCTGAGATGGCGCCATTTCTGCCTTCGAGTTATTAGGGTATTTATAGGAGAAAACCAGAGAGATAGAAAGCGTATGAAAATAGGAAGAGCTGGATATTTCTGAATTTGAATTCTCCCCTTATCTCTAAGCTTTATTTGATTTATCCAAAAATTTAATTCTGATCTGTAGCTTGTTAGTGTGTTGATTGCTGAATATCACTTATCAAATGATAGAATGGGAAGAGTGATCAACAGAAGAATTGTAGCCCTTTAAGTCTTCTTTCTGTAGTATCTTGAATCATCAGATTTTAAGTTTCAGTAGCGAAAGTTATGATTAAAATGTTAAACTGTATCCAACCTGAATCTAAATCTAAATTGCTTCATCTCATCCATGGATCTTCTCTTTATCTATTTATCCTCTTGAATTTTCAGTTTGTCTTCTAGAATTGATAAGATATCCATTTATCTTTAGCAAAACCGATAGGGTTTTTAAACAATCTATTTTTTCTTAAAATTAGATAATATTATCTTATCTGATATATCCAGTTTTCAGATAAGATAGCTTCTAGAAGCTTTGAATTTGAATCGATCCCCTTTCTTTTAAACTTTTGAATTTAATTGGATAAATTTAATGATTATCTTCTCCTTATCATACCCTTCATGAATTAGGCCATTAAGACAAGTTATTTGCAATATTCATTATAGAATATATGTAAGAATGTAATAATATGTATGCAATATATGTGTCCAAACACACCCCACACTTATCTTTTGCTCGTCCTCGAGCAAAACAAAGAGAAAAGAAAAACTAAACTAACCAAACCTAACTCACTTTCGTAAAAATCACGGTTGCACTTAGCACGTGTAACAAGCCGTTAAACCTCGAGGTTACCCTTAGAGGACGAGTTTTGTCTCGTGAGGGTTTTCAGTGGATTGCGCCCACAAAATCTATGAAGAAAAAGAAATGAATTGTTAGTATGAAAATGCATTTTGAAAGGAAAAAAAATATTTGAAGTATTAATGTAAAATTTCAAGTAATCTATAAGTCATAGGATTATCAAAACTTAGTCATTCCTAAACTTAGTCTTTATTCAAAAACTTATTTTCAATTAAGGTAAGGATTATAATTGTATTTCTCATCTAGTCTATTATTTTACCTTAAGTCATATGCATCTTGTGACCGTGAAATTTGGCTTAGGATTCTTCAACTCTAACTCATATGCCTAATTATTTTCTTTTTTTAATTTATGACGGTAATATCCCTTAGCTCTATTAGGCTTTCTAATTCGCTCATGTAACGAGCATTAGTCGGTGACTCCCAAACTAGACGATTTTAAGGCACCGGGTGAAACACCCCAAGGACTTAGGACACGAGCAAACAAGGCCATAAAACTAAAGATTTTTATTTATATGAACCACTTTTAGACGTAAATACTTATGCTTAATGAGGCACAAATACCCAGTTTAAACAGAGAATTTTTTTTGATATATGTATATATATATCTTTTTATATAAGACATAAGAATCTTTGTTTTAGAACCCTAAGTGTGTAAGTGTATAAAGTATGCATATTTTATCAAGGTAAAAATTAAGACTAAATTACTTTTCCAACTTTTCTTCCTAACCTCAAAATCAAACAAATAATTTTATTTTGACCAAGTATAAGAAATCCTAATTATGATTCTCTTATTTCTTAAATTAACTTAATTTCTTACAAAAATAATTCAAAATATTAATTTCCATTTCAAAAAGTTTTAAAGAAAGGAATTTTTTTTTAATTAGTAAAGTTAGTATGTTAGGAAACCCTCCCCCACACCTAACTCATGCATTGTCCTCAATGTATGAATGAAATGCAATAATATATGAAAAACGAGAAAGGAAAGAAAATTTTCATCTCAAGGTGGTGGTTCCGGTGGTGGTCTCATTGGGCCAAATGTTTCTGCCAATCTAGATATTGTGGATTTTCATGGAATCCACCTTTCATAATCTCTTTCCTATTAACATTTTTATAATCCCCAATATGAAAGGATCATGCAAGATCCTAGCATGAAATTTTTTCTGGTTATATGACCAGTCTTTGGATATCATCACGGAATTATATTGATCTAAATCTTGGTCCAACAATGAAATGTGATTTTGTGGAATGGATGATTTGGGATCAACAATGAAAGGAATAGAAATCGAAACTGACTTGGGAATAAAACTCAAATCAAGTTTAGGTTCGAGAGTCAGAGTTGGTTCATGAGTTTAGTCCAAATCATAGAATTGAAGTTCACATTTGTTTCCCAACAATGAAATATGACTATCCAAAATAAGTAGTTCATGTTCAAACTTTATAGGGAAAGGAATCAGTGTTGGCTTCGGAATTAGATTCGAATCGGGTAAGGATACCGGAGTCAGCATAGATTCAAAAAGTGAAATTGAATCACAATATTGGAAATCGGTGTCACATTCATCTTCAAGTTCAATCTCATTGAAATAAAAACTTCCCAATTGTCAATGGATTGATATTGGTCAAGTTCAAAACTATGTGGTGAAATTGAATCTTGGTTAAAGTCTCTAAGATACCATAATTATTATCAATATGGCTAGGAGAATCAAGAATGGTTGAAAATATGTTAGGTAGAGTTTTCTCATTCCTATCATTAACTATGTTAATCAAATAACTCACTTTTGCTTCTAACCTATTGAGAGATTGGAGACAACCCGTTTGGGATTGAAGAATATCATTTTGAGACTGAATCATGATTTCATACTCTTTTCTAAGTCAACAGGTTCTTGTTGTGGTTGGACTTGGAAATTAGAGTAAAGATCTTGGATTTGGGAATTATTTGGGAGAATTGAGTCTGCTATGATTTGTACTTGTTGTGTGGACTCAAGGAAGTCTTCAAAAGTCTTTTCTAAAGAAGATTTCTCTTCTATAGGTTGGTCTTGATATGGATTATATGAAGCTGTTTGTTGGTAAGGTTGTTGATAGTAAGACTCGGGGGAGTTGTATCCCCACTGACTTGGTGAAGAGTGGTGATGATTGTCCTATTCTTGTTCATAATACTGGTATTGGGGCATATATTAATTCAGATAAGACCAATCTGGCATACTTAGTTGGTTAGAGCTATATAATGTTAGGTTGGTAATATCCGAATTGAAAGAGGTTGGGGTGAAATATGGATTTGAGTTATAATCAGAATAATTGTCATTATAATCCATTTTCACAAGAACAAACAAAAACAAACAAATAAACAAACAAGAAAAAAAAAAAAATCTAGCATATGCTAGGGTAGAGCTTAGACGTAGACGACTCCTAACTGTTGATTATCCACAGGAGGTATATTAAAGAACTTGACCACAAGTTAATCAGCTAGGTAGGGGCAAGATTGGTGGGAGGTATCGTGCCTAAGCAACGGGCCTAATTATGCCAAACCACTAGCCTTCGAGGTTTCGCCCCTCAATTCCCAACCTTAGACACCGATTTGGCAAGAGTCAACTTCTAACAACTTTACCCTTAGGTCAATCCCTATTTGAGTCTGAGATGTTCCTAAGGCCAACATCTACTCAATTTTATGTTAGGCTGGGTTAGTGAGTGAGGAGATAGTTTTTGGACTAAGGAAGGATAATGACTTCACCATCTTATCTTGTTTAAGGATATGCCCTTAGTTTTTTTAGTGCAGTGTACAAGTATAAAGCAAAAGGTAAGCAATATGAATCACTCAAAATATGTTTCTTAAATTATATGCAATGCACACATACCTTTGCTCTAGCACTCTTCAACAGTAATGTAAAGAAACGAAATAGACAGATGCCCTAAGATGCAAGAGTCTAAATATTTTTTAGCAATTACAAAACAACAAGTTACTGTTGATTAGAAATATGTACAGAGTGAGTTAAATAGATAAACTAATAACTGCTGAGAGCTAATCTCTGAAAAGCAGCCTGCAAGAGACTACAGTTAGTAGTTCACCACAGTTGTGGGCTCTAATGCTCTGCCTTCTTGGACAGAGGCACAAAGTAGTAGTATGTCCACTTCAGCTCCTAGTTTTGTGTAATTAGCCCTGGTACACCAAAACAAAAAAGAAAAAGGGATTAATTCGTTAAAGTAAATTAAAAAGAAAGAAAACTTACCATCCCTCCCTGGCAACGGCGTCAAAATTTTGATCGAGCCAAACCTGCACAGAAGAATAAAGAATTTTAGGAACAGTGCTAGGTCCTCAATTCTACCATGTAGCCTAGGGCTAACGGGTCGTGATCCACAAGGATGGACAGCGATGGAGCGTTGTGTAAGTTTCTCTCTTTTAATTTATTAAAACTAGTTAATATTTATCTTCTCAATTTTATAAAAAGAAAATAAAATTATTATGTTAAGTTAAGAAGGAGATGGTAGAAGAAGAGATTGTGGTGCTGTTGTTTATTTATATAAAAAAAAGAAAGACTAAAAAAAAGAGAACTATAACTTTAAACTAATGAACTGAAAAGAAAACAAAAAGAGTACTTACCTCTACCGTTGAATCATAACAAAGACTTACTTCAACATGAAGTAAAGCAAAACAAATAGAAAGAGTAAATTGAACATGATGCTTGGTCAGATTGAGTACAATGAAGAAGAGTGGGAAAACTCTATTGATTGTCACCTTCAATATAAGATTCTTGAAGAAAAAATTACAATAGTGTCACTCTATAATAATTCTTTCCCTCTTTTCTCATGTAACTCTCTCTAACCTAAAAGAAAATTAAAAAAAAAAATTACATTGAAGAAGAAAAGAAAACCTAAACTAAACCTCTTTCTCTGAGATGGTGCCCTTTCTGCCTTCGAGGTATGAGGGTATTTATAGGAGAAAACCATAGAGATAGAAAGCATATGAAGATAGGAAGAGCTGGATATTTCTGAATTTGAATTCTCCCCTTATCTCCAAACTTGATTTGATTTATCCAGAAATTCAATTCTGATTTGCAGCTTGTTGGCGTGTTGATTGTTGAATATCACTTATCAAATGATAGAATTGAAAAGAGTGATCCACAGAAGAATTGTAGCCCTTTAAGTCTTCTTTCTGTAGCATTTTGAATTATCAGATTTGAGTTTTGGTAGCGAAAGTTATGATTAAAATGCTAAACTGTATCTAGCCTGAATTCGATTCTAAATTGCTTCATCTCATCCGTTGATCTTCTCTTTATCCATTTATCCTCTTGGATTTTCAACTTCTAGAATTGAAAATATATTCATTTATCTTCAGCAAAACCAGTAGGGTTTTTAAACAATCCATTTTTCCTTGAAATTAGATGATATTATCTTATCTGATATATCAAATTTTTAGATAAGATAGCTTCTAGAACCTTTGGATTTGAATCAATCCCCTTTCTTTTGAACTTTTGAATTTAATTGGATAAATTTCATGATTATCTTCTCTCTATCATACCCTGCATGAATTAGAACATTAAGACAAGTTATTTGCAATATTCATTATAGAATATATGTAGGAATGTAATAATATTTATGCAATATATGTGTCCAAATACCAGTCATTAACAATAACAATCTATTATTCACCCAATTCATAGTTTATTAAGGTAATTCTTGAGGGAACGCTTACAGCACTTTATAGTCACATCAATTATTATACTAGATATTGTTGGCCCAAAGGCCCATCACTCTAGTTTTGATGATGATTAACTCATGAAGTTATAGTACTAATGATCTTGTGTTTAAATTAGTCTCAGATATGTGATCAAGATCTTAGTAGGTGTTTAGCTTCAACAAAAGATTTCAAGTCAAGTTTTGGAGCTAGCACGTGTTGATTCAAGAGCTTGTGCATCAAGATCACATCAAGTACTCAAGAGGAGTCTACCTCATTGGATTAGTTTTAGACCAAGTCAAGAAGGAGAAGAAGATTTTTCAAGTGAAGATTTTTCAAGAGAAGACTTGTATCTAGATTTGTTTTTTTAGTAAGATTTTGTTTTTAGATAAAATGTAAATGATAGATTAGTTGGTGGATTGCTCAAGTATCATATACACTCACACACAAGATTTAGATGTGTTTTCATTAAAGAGTTTTCGTTTTGGAAAAATACCGTTTTGGTTTTTAAGCTTCAAAGTATACATGTATTTTTATCAAAACTTTATTTAGAGCTTAATGTCTAAAACATAGATAATTCATCATATATGTGTAGCGGATCATATCCATACACACTAAGCTTTAAAAGTGTTTAGAATATCTTGTTTTTGTATTTGGAGGAGTTCTGAAAAAATCGGTTTTCAATTTGAAAAAATCAATTTGGAAAAATACGAATTTTGTTTAAAGCCAAAATTTTCATAACACAAAAATAGTTCAAAATGTTTGTAACATGTTTTGATTTTTACTCAAACATGTTTGTATATCAAATTATATTACTGAACTTATGTTTCTAGATTTTTTGTGGATTTATAAGATTTTATCAAAGGTAAAAAGACAACTTTTAAATCCCTGAAAATACTGTTTTTGGCCTTTTGCCGGTCGACCGAGCCAGAGGTCGGTCGATCGGGCGGTCGACCGACGTGCACAAAACGTGCACGGCCAGGTCCAGTCGACGCACGGTCGACCGCCAGAGAGCCTTTGCTCTCTGGAAATGGCCCAGTCGACCGGGCGGTCGACCGCTGGGCCATTGCCCAGTTGGCGGTCGACCGGCCGGTCGACCGATCTTCCCAACGGTCGAAAAATGACCGTTGGCGGTCGACCGGGCGGTCGACCGTCAGCAGTCTGAACTGCTGAGTTGGCCTCCAACGGGCAGATTTTGGATGCCTATAAAAGAGGCTTCCGTTGGGCTGTTTTAGATAAGATTTTTGGAGAGTTTCAAAGCCAGTTTTTCCTATCTATTGTAAAGGTTTTCTCTACCTGTTTTAGAGTCAATACTTCCAAATCAAAAGGAGAGTTTTCAAGAGTGTTTTGTAAAAGTGATTTCTTGAGTTTTTCACCACCAATTCAATCCTTATTTTCTCACACATACTTGAGCTTCCCATTGTTATATCATTCCTATAGGAGAGTTGTTATGAGATTATTTTTAGGTGATCAAAGTGTTTAGATCACCAAGAGTTCATTTGTATTTGAGGAGGCGGACTTGTGGGTTCGCGTTGTTTTGAGTTCTAGTGAGAGCTCGGTGTAGAGGTGCGGCCTCTGCAAGCTAGTGTGCTTGCGTGTGTTGTTCTTACGGAAACAAGAGAGGACTAGAGAGTCCAAAGGAGTTCTAGCGTGAACTCACTTGTAGGTGTTGCGGCACCGAGTGATCCGGTGGGATTGTTTTTAGTGGAAATCCTTCATAGTGCTAAAGGCGGGGACGT
This sequence comes from Agave tequilana, assembly GCA_038442645.1. Taxonomy (NCBI): domain Eukaryota; kingdom Viridiplantae; phylum Streptophyta; class Magnoliopsida; order Asparagales; family Asparagaceae; genus Agave; species Agave tequilana. Next base: position 14,909 of record JAVJIF010011035.1, on the reverse strand, counting down.
AGAGCAAGGGTGCTCGAACCTCGAAACAAATCTACCGTGTTTGCGATTGCTCTCTCTCTCTCTCTCTATCTCTCACTTGTGTTTATATCTTGCATGCTTATATTGCTTTCATCTTTATATGTTTGATATATATTTGTGCTTAAATTGATATATGCTTGGGGATTGTTTGCTCACACTTGTATTCAACCAAGAGAGCCAAAGCGGCACCTCAACTCTTATCTAGAGGAATCTTGAGGAGATAGTCCAGAGCCCTTCACGGGGAATCTGGCTACACTCTTGTCTTATACTTGGTGTGTTGTGCTTAAGAATTTTTAGTTTGCATAAATAGTTTTAATTTCGTATTAATTCATCATTAGATTAGCTAGTCACCTATTCACCCCCCTCTAGGTGATTTCAATTAGTATCAGAGCCTCGTGCTCTTGATTTGGGTCTAACAACCTTGAGTTAAAGATCCTCTTTTATAGCTAATCACAATATTTGCTTACACACACAGGGATTTCATGTCACCTCCCACTTTTGATATTCTTAACATCCAAACTTGGAAAGTTAAGATGTCATTATACCTCAAATCCCTAGGCATTCATGTTTATCTTTCTACCATTAAGGATTCATACTTTAGTAATAGTAAGTATCTTGAAGCTAACTCAAAAGCCATCCATGCTTTGAAGTCAACCCTAAGTGATGATTATCTATGTAGGGTTTCTAACTTTGATTTGGCTTTTGTAGTATGGAACACTATTGTCTCCCTTGACGAACAAGAGCAATACTATGCAGGGAGCGACTCGGATGTTGGAAGTGAGGCTTCCAACGTATGCTACATGGTCCAAGGGGATAACCCCCTTGAGGTAAATTCCCAATCCGAGTTAGAAGAGGATGTTGATATGTCTTATGATGAGCATGAATCTTTTTGTCAACAACTTCTTGAAAAGTATGACATGCTTAAAAAGGATAATAAGAAAATAAAAAATAAATTTGATTCCTTGTTAAAAGAAAAAGACTTTTTTCAAAATAAATTGGAATGTATTTCGAAAGAAAATGATTCTCTTAAAAATTAATTTGAATGCATTTCAAAAGAAAATGAAATTTTGAAAAAGGACAATATTTTCTTGACTTCTAAATTAAATGATCTTTGTGAAGGAATTACTTCTTTGAAAAATAAGATTATCTTGGTGGCAAAGGAAAAAGAAGTTGCTTTGAATGAAAATAACTCTTTAAAAAGAAAAAGAAAATGTTTCTAAAAAGAAAAAGAATAATGATTCTCATTCTCACCATGCTTTATATGCCGCTATTGATCAAAATGAGATTAAAATTTTGAAAAATTGAATAGATTGTTTGAGCTCAACTTTGAGCAATTGTGCATTTAACCATAAAAGATTGGAAAACTTGTTTTAAAAGAAATAAGTTCCACATGTTCATGCACATCACCCACAGCATACTTATGCATATTTTGTACGTCATGATCACACTCATTCACATGTGCATAATAGAGTGTACAAGTGTACACATTGCGGCCGCAATGGCCATTTATCAAAATTTTGTTATGATAGAGTAAATTCTTTAAATTTTGCTAACAAGAATGTTTGGGTCCAAATAAGACTAACCCCCGTGGACCCAAAAGAAAATGGGTACCAAAATCCTCACCTCTTGTGTTTGATGTAGGTGTGGGCTCTCACATGACGTGAGAGGATTGGTGCCTTGGTGGTGGATGCATGGGCTAGATGGACATACAAATTGATGCACCGCTATTAAGAAAGTTTGGTGGAAAGACCACCATGTTTTGGAGACTTAGAGAATAGTTCATACGGTTTGGTAACTATCTCTAAACTCCATTTATTTTACTTTTATATTTGATGATTTTTAGCATGTGTTAGTGTTTGTTAAAATAATCATGTTTTGTGCTTCATGTGGTAAAAACTTGTTTAGATGTAGTTTTTATCAAAACTTGGATATATACTTGTACAAGTAGTGAGCAACATTTGATTCATATATGTTTGCACTTCATTGCTCATTTGTACTCACTACAAGCACATGTATAGCCTAGTTTTGATGATTCCCTCATTTATACTTGTTTTGCCTATCTTTGTGCATGTTTTGCTTCATGTATATGTAATCTTTATCCAAAAATAATAAATATACATATATACCCTTGAGTCACTTGCCTTCATGTAAATTACATTATGGACTCATTTTAGTTTAGGATAGGTATGTATATTGTTAGTTTCGATAAATCATACATATACCTTGAAGTTTAATGAAAAATGAATCTTCATGATTTTCACATGTTTGATATTTTGAGCCTAATTGACTATTTTCATGAATATGCTATTGACATGATGCTTGTGCACTCACATTTTATTTGTTCTCTCATGACTATGTTTTCATGAGCTTTTTTTGAGCGTTATCGATCTTGAGTGACAATATTTGTGTACTTTAGCTATGATTCATGAGATACATATGATTTGTTTTCATCTTTAACTAGTTTTTTAAAATTACTTTTAACTAGTTAGTTATTCTTCAATTGGTAGAGTTTTTAAATTTTACAAATTATTTTTCAAACTCTTGTTTTTGAAAACCCCTACCAATCCTTTTGAAGGGCGGATGGATGGGCGACCATGCCTTGTATGCTCAAACTAAATATCTTTTATCATGTGTATGAAAAGGGTGGATCTTTATGAGTTATAGACTTGATTCACATCATATTTTCAATTAGTATCATAATTGATATATTTTTTTACTCATATTTTGTTTTCTATATATGTATGCTTTAAATTTCAAATAATATCAATTTCTATGGTATTTTCATTTTCATACATATATATGATTTGATTGTGCTTGATTTAAATATATTTACATGATTAAAGCACAACTTATGTTTATACTAAGCTTGACTTAAATCTTGATTTCAAATGGTATCTCAATTGGTATTTTAATAAGCTTATGCATTATTTTCAATTGGTATTTTTTTTTATATCAAAATTTACAATATACTTCAATTGGTATCAATATGTTTCTATTTCCAATTGGGTTTAAATTTCAATTGGTATCAATGTGTTTTATCTATTTGGTATCAAAATTTACCATATATTTCAATTGATATCAAAATATAAAATATTTTCTTTCATTAATATCAAATGTATAAATGTTTCAATTTCAATTGGTATCACAAATTTCCTATTTCATATGGTATCAAAATCTTGTGATATCTAAAATTGATTTAATTTAAGAAAAATTAAAATTTGTATTGTTTATTTACAATTGGCATCTTAAAATTTTGTTTATGTACAAATGGTATCTCAAAATTTGTTTAAGTATTATAACAATTTGTGTTAAGAATGTTTTGATATGTATTGCCTATAGATTCATGTTGAGTGTATCTTATATTGAGGAGGTTGACATCTCTTCTTTATGTGATACACGTGTGTAGGGGGAGCTTCACATCTCCACTTATGCATTGCATATTATGTTTTATGTGAGTTAGGGTTTATCATCCCTTCTTCATGTAATGCATGTATGCAGGAAAGCTAACTTAGCGTCTTCCTCTTCATGAATGTATATCGCATATATATCCTTATTCTTGATTTGTTTCATTACCCCTTTGTTGATGATTGACAAAAAGGGGAGAAAGATTTTGAGTTTATATATGCAAATTTGAGTTTGCATATATTGAATTTATGTATCTTATGTTTTCACAAAATGGGGAGAATGATTTTGAAAGTTTAAACAAAAAGGGGGAGAAGGTTTTTGGGAAAAGGATTTTGTATTTATGCATGTTTCTCTCACCTTGTTAATGCATATATATTTGTTTAGTTTCATGTACTTCATTGAATATATATATGTTTATTGTTATGCATGAGTTAAGGGGAGCTTCTATGAAGCTTGACTTTAATCCATGCATATATAACTCCATGAGTTTTGTCATTATCAAAAAGGGGGAGATTGTTGGCCCAAAGGCCCATCACTCTAGTTTTGATGATGATTAACTCATGAAGTTATAGTACTAATGATCTTGTGTTTAAATTAGTCTCAGATATGTGATCAAGATCTTAGTAGGTGTTTAGCTTCAACAAAGGATTTCAAGTCAATTTTGGAGCTAGCACGCGTTGATTCAAGAGCTTGTGCATCAAGACCACATCAGTACTCAAGAGGATTCTAGCTCATTGGATCATGTTTTAGACCAAGTCAAGAAGGAGAAGAAGATTTTCAGTGAAGATTTTTCAAGAGAAGACTTGTGTCTAGCTTTATTTTTTTAGTAAGATTTTTTTTAGATAAAATGTAAATGATAGAATAGTTGGTGGATTGCTCAAGTATCATATACACTCACACACAAGATTTAGATGTGTTTTCATTAAAGAGTTTTTGTTTTGAAAAAATACCGTTTTGATTTTAAGCTTCAAAGTATACATGTATTTTTATCAAAATTTATTTAGAGCTTAATGTTAAAAACATAGATATTTCATCATATATGTGTAGTGAATCATATCCATACACACTAAGCTTTTAAAGTGTTTAGAATATCTTGTTTTGTATTTGGAGGAGTTTTAGAAAAATCGGTTTTCAATTGGAAAAAATCAATTTGGAAAAATACGGATTTTATTTAAAGCCAAAATTTTCATAACACATAAATAGTTCAAAATGTTTGTAACATGTTTTGGATTTTACTCAAACATGTTTGTATATAAATTATATTATTGAACTTATGTTTGTAGATTTTTTGTGGATTTATGGGATTTTATCAAAGGTAAAAAGACAACTTTTAAATCCCTGAAAATACTGTTTTTGGCCTTCTGCCGGTCGACCGGCCGGTCGACCGAGCAGAGGTCGGTCGACGGGCGGTAGACCGACGTGCACAAAACGTGTACGACGAGGGCCGGTCGACCACACGGTCGACCGCCAGAGAGCCTTCGCTCTCTGGAAATGGCCAGGTCGACTGGGCAGTCGATCGCTGGGTCATTGCCCAGTTGGCGGTCGATCGGCTGGTCGACCGATCTTCCCAACGGTCAAAAAATCGACCGTTGGCGGTCGACCGGGCAGTCGACCATCAGCAGTCTGAACTGCTGAGTTGGCCTCCAACGGGCAGATTTTGGATGCCTATAAAAGAGGCTTCCCTTGGGCTGTTTTAGATAAGATTTTTGGAGAGTTTCAAAGCCAGTTTTTCCTATCTATTGTAAAGGTTTTCTCCACTTGTTTTAGAGCCAATACTTCCAAATCAAAAGGAGAGTTTTCAAGAGTGTTTGTAAAAGTGATTTCTTGAGTTTTTCACTACCAATTCAATCCTTGTTTTCTCACACATACTTGAGTTTTTCATTGCTTATCATTCCTATAGGAGAGTTGTTGTGAGATTGTTTTTAGGTGATCAAAGTGTTTAGATTACCAAGAGTTCATTTTTATTTGAGGAGGCAGACTTGTGGGTTCGCGTTGTTTCGAGTTCTAGTGAGAGCTCGGTGTAGAGGTGCGGCCTCTGCAAGCTAGGGTGGTGTTGTTGTTCTTGCGGGAACAAGAGAGGGACTAGAGAGTCCAAAGGAGTTCTAGTGTGTACTCGCTTGTAGGTGTTGCGGCACCGAGTGATCCGGTGGGATCATTTTTAGTGAAAATCCTTCATAGTGTTGAAGGCAGGGACGAGAGAGTAAGTGTGCTCGAACCTCGAAACAAATCTCCCGTATTTGCGATTGCTCTCTCTATCTCTCACTTGTGTTTATATCTTGCTTGCTTATATTGCTTTCATCTTTATATGCTTGATATATATTTGTGCTTAAATTGATATATGCTTGGGGATTGTTTGCTCACACTTGTATTCAACCAAGAGAGCCAAAGCGGCACCTCAACGCTTCTCTAGAGGAATTTTGAGGAGATAGTCCAGCCCTTCACGGGAAATCCGGCTACACTCTTGTGTTATACTTGGTGTGTTGTGTTTAAGAATTTTTAGTTTGCATAAATAGTTTAATTCCGCATTAATTCATCATTAGATTAGCTAGTCACCTATTCACCCCCCTCTAGGTGATTTCAGATATGTATTACCATTAATACATATTAACACTATTTTATATATATCGCTAGTTATACCAGTAGGAAGCAACTCTTCATAACTTTCTGTTTTCTCAAATTATTACTTTGGTTCCCAATATCATATCTCTAAAATTTATTGTAAAAATCATTTTGAAAGTTTATATTATTTCAGTCAATTTGTCTACGGTCACTCTCTAAATTGAAGTTCAAAAGAGAGAGAATAGTTAGGGAACCATGAACAATATAAGATTAATACTTGTCGCAATATTTACTAAAAAGATGTGTTCAATTCTAAGCTTGGCTTACTATATCTTTCATGGTGACTATGAATCCAATATTGAACCAGAGTCTAATACACCCATGCACATGTTTAATATAGATACCAATTGACCGCAATAGACACTCTCTTCACAATCAAAGAGGTGAAAGCTTTCCTTTTACCTTATAAAACTATATATGTGTATATGCGATATGGGTGCTTTCCATATGATGCTCTAAGCAGATTTAATTTGTCCATAAAAACTAGAATAATTTGAATCGTCACAGTTACCGTCTAACCCATGGCGTATTGCAAGATATACCTCCCAATAAAAGAAAAGGACTTAAGGAGAATTGATAAGATGTAATACATATAAATGGAAGTCATAAGTTCAAGTATGTCTCAAGTTTATTAACTTTATGGGACATACACTATCTATCAAGGGGTAATTTGGAGTTAGAATTTCAAATTTACATTTACATATATTCTCTCTCTTAATGCTGATTGACTATAGGTGAAAATTACATTTACTATCTATTCTACAGTAGACATACATATCATCAGCATGCAAAAGTATTACCATGCACAGAGAGCCTGGCTATATATATATATATATATATATATATAATATATATATATATATATTATATATATATATATATATATATATATATATATATATATATAAATTGAGACTGGAAGAAAAAGAGGAATTTACGCACATGCTTGTTAATTGAGATGCAACTTCCTTGATTTAACATACAATTAAATAAGACCTAACAATCAACTATTCCTTAGATATCTTTTATATGATGTAATCAATGGGGTCGCAACCAAGACTTATGTATATAACAATTATCTTCACTATTCATAGATTGAGTTAAACTCTAAAACTGTTTAGATTTTCATGAATACCGATCTTGATACTACCGGTCCTACCATTCTGATTTTCAACTTTTGATATCACACCAAGAAAATCTTTCTTTTCAATTAATGTCCATGCATATTTTATCAATTAATAATATTCATAATTCATCATAAATTCCATGTTATCTCACCTATTAGTCTACTATCAGTATAATTAGTGTTGACCATTAATTTGGCAATTAATAATTAGTTAAAATTGATAGAATTATTAGGCTGCACAAGTAACTTCTGGCGTTTCATGATTCTTCCACTGACTATTTGCCAATAAATATCCTATTTAGAGTCCAATATACTAAGCCATAGAAGAATTTGTGTGTTAGGACGAATATATCTTTTGAAGTCTATAACACAATAATTCTCTAATTATCAGGGATAAATGCTCATTTAAGTTTGAGGATAATTTGTCAACATACCGAGTACATATAGGCAGAATACCGTTTATGAGACATTATTATGAAGAGCCAATATACTAAACAAATAATTACAATATACCCGCATTCATAACATGGTTGCTGGAAGGATATATGCTCAGTTCTAGGCTTAGCTCAACATATCTTTCTATTAATTCTTATAAACTTCACATAGACCCTCCTAAACAGTAAATTCGTCAGCTCTGTCTTCCCTAACAATCAACGATGTTTTCATCATAACTTACTTTTTGATATAAGAATGAGACAAAGATACTTTCACTGGAAATTAGACTTAATTATCTTTCCAACGGTATATTATATGACTTGCTTAATTCACATAAACAGCTCTAAATAAACAAAAATCTTTCAACTACTCAAAATTCTGCAACTCGGGAATTTCGACTAGCTTGTGTATTTCAGAGATAATTCCTAGCACAGACTTTGATTGGCACACCGCAAGAGCCGTTGAAAAGTAGACTCGATTATCTTTCCAACGATATATTACATGACCTATTTAATTTTAAATATACATACGAAAAGAATCCTAACTTTCAGATTTTAGATTTTGAAAAACTTTAACAGATTTATACAACCATTTCAAAAGTGCTAAATTATAGAATTCACTACTTATTTTTTAATCTCCCATCCAATTTCAGAACCATAAATAAGATATGCCCTTGAACATATTTAATTCTAGTCATATACTTGATCAATCATCATATTAATTCATCCCCATCTTCTAAATTCACAATAAAACAAAGGATCTTCTACTTCTATTTATAACCATTAGTTAATTTACAAAATTGCAAAGAGTAGGAAGGAATCAAGAAGGGATCTTCCTCACATAACCAAGAACAGTTACATCGTTTAACATGATGCTCAAAATCTAGATCTAAAATTTAACATTTATTCTAAATCTGAAAAAGTAAATGGTACTCCCTCACCTCCTTCCGATGCCTGGCCGCCCTGCCGCCACGCCTGGCCGGCGTGCGCCGCCGCTGGCCGACTGTCCGCGGTCGCGCCTTCGCGCCTGGCTGGCACAGTAGCCACGGCTGCTGCTATGGTCGTGTGCCATTCCAAAGAGGAGAGGGAGAGATGTTGGAACTTGATTCTGATGATACATTTGTGAAGCCATTTCATTGGAGCTCTATCTCACAAGTTTATACAAGAGTTCTACATGCTCAAGACTTCCCAATAATAATGGTTATGAATGTGTATTGTAATATTTATTAGAATGTTAAAATCCTTGAACATACACACACATCTTAAGTCTATAAGTCGACTTATTACCAAGCATAGTCGACTTATACCAACTATAATCGACTAACCCTTAACTATAGTCGACTTAGATTTGTTTCTAGATGCATACCAACTTTCTGTTTCTGATCTGTATGCACTATTAGTCGACTTATACTTTTCCCTAGTCGACTAATATATGTCCTAGTCGACTTATACCTTCTACTGGTCGACTATATTCAGTTTCCAGAAACATGTCTTTTGTATCAGCCATTCCCTAGTCGACTTGCCCCCCTTTATTAGTCGACTAATATAGGCAAAAGTTGTTCTTCTAGTCGACTAACCCATGACTCAAGTCGACTAATGGCAGTTTTCTGACTGTTAGATAGTTTCTGATTTTGTGGTGTTTTATCCAACGTTTCAATATTCAAATTTGTTCTGATAACTACCCTAACTGACCATAGATTTCAGCTATAAATAGAGATGTTGTCCTAGGCTAAAAACACCAATTCATATCAATAGTTTTCTGCCTAAAAACTTGTTCAAAAATCTATTTTTTCAGAAAACTGTTTCCACTTTCAATTCTTCACTCAAATTCTAATCCTTTAGTGAAGATTTCTGAAATTTCACCTATAAGAGTCCTTATTCACGATCACATACAGATTCAAGGCTTATAGGATTGTTGTAATCACTCAAAGAAAAAGATTGTACAAGAGCGTCTTTTGGGTTGAAGAGAGGTTGTACAGGGTGTTGTATCTTCTTGGTTGTAAGAAGAGTTGTATACATTTGGCAAAGGAGATTTGTCAAGTGGTATACAAAGTGTTGATTTGGGTGTACAAAATCAAAGGTTAAAGGAAAATCTCAAGCGGGTGGCTTGGGGACTGGATGTAGGTCAAGAGGACCGAACCAAGATAAATCTCTTGTGTTTGCATTTGCTTTCTTTTCTGAGATTTATTTCCTTTTATGAAGTTCTTTTATTTAACTCTAATATCTTTGTTTGAGTATTTGTGTTGACATATTTTAGATCCTATAATTGGTATCATTTCGGGACCAACATTTGGTATCAGAGCCCTGTATACCCAGTCAACAACCTACAAGGATGGCAACGAAGTTTTCTTCATCGCAATTCAGAGAAGGACATTCTACACAACGTCCACTACTATTTGATGGATCGAAGTATAACTATTGAAAGTGTAGAATGAAGATTTACTTACAATCACTCAACTACGAACTATGGAATATAGTAGAAGCAGCGTACACCAAACCGACTACCAATTACAGCGTTGGAGTGATGATCAAAAGAAGAATGCGAACCTTGATGCCAAAGCGATGAATGCATTATTCTGTGCCTAAACTAAAGAAGAATTCAATCGTGTGTCAACAGCCACATCTGCAAATCAAATATGTCACACTCTACAGGTAACACATGTAGGCACAAATAAGGTTAAAGAATCTAAAATTTCTATTCTTGTCCACAGGTTTGAACTATTCAAATGAAGGAGAATGAAACCATCTCAGAAATGGTTACAAGGTTCACCGACATAATAAATTCCTTAGCATCCCTTAGAAAGGAATACACCCAAGTCGAAAAAGTTCGCAAGATCCTTCGTGCACTTACATCAGATTGGGAGAAGAAGACAACTGCAATCGAAGAAGCAAATAATCTCTCCACTATGTCATTAGAAAATTCTATTGATAATTTAATGGCATATGAAGTACAACTTGAAGATCGAAAGAAGGATGAACAACAACTTCAATCTAAGAAGAAAGTACTTGCCTTCCATGCATCCTCCGATACAGACAATTCAGATGACGATGAAGAGGAGATGGCAATGCTCTTAAGAAAATTCAGAAAGTTCTTGAAGCAAGGTAAGTTTAATCCTATATTTTAATTGTAATAAAATAGGTCATATGAAGAAGGATTGCCCATTGCTTAAAAACAAGGTAAATCAAGAGCAAAAAGTTCAAAAAGAAGAAAACTATCAAGCATCATGGGAAAATAGTGATTCCTTTTCCTCTGACGAAGAAGAAGCCACTGAACATGCCAATATTGTTTCATGATTCAAGAAGAAGATGAGGTACAATATACTGAACTCTTAGATGCATTTCATGAATTATACAATGATCTTAAGAATGAAAAGATAAAGAATAAAGTTTTATCAAAGGAAAATGAAAAACTTTTCATAGAAAATTCATGTTATGTTTCTCAAATTTCTTCTATAAATTCAAAAAGATGATTTTGAAAAAGTGATATCATCATAGAAAAAGGATAGTGAGAATTTTATAAAAGAAAATGTTATGCTTAAAAAGGAAACTTTGTCTTTAAATGAAAGAATTACTGTTTTAAATAAAGACATATCGAGTTTCAAAATGAAGTATGAAGAGATTTTGAAAAATGTGACTAAATTTAATAAGGAAAAGAAAAGTTAAATGATTTGTTATCATATCAAAAGATGTCACATAATCATTATGGTCTTGGATTCTAAATCAAGTGAAAAATCTATACATATTTGTAAAAAGAATCATAATCCATATAATTCTTTTGTGAAAGAAATACTGATATTATTTCAAATGGATTTCCTAAAAACTTAAGCATTGTTGATAAAAATACTTATATTGCATCATACATACATTCTATATGTAATTCATGCAATTATATGTATACTAACAGATGGAAACCAAATTCAAATTGGGTTTGAATTCCTAAAGGTTAATACTTTGATCTTATAAATGAATGGTACCATTTAATGTTTATCTTTCAGGTACCAAATAAAAAGTTTAATAAGAAAAATATTTCAAACATTTATCATATGTATATATATATATATGTTATGATATATTTTTTGCAGGGGGAGAACACATATTTTTCTATATTTGTTATAACCTGTTCTACGCAGGGGGAGAACATATAATATATTCTTCTGCAGGGAGATTTTCATGCACACAAAGTGTCATCATCAAAAAGGGGGAGAATGTTAGAACTTGATTCTGATGATACATTTGTGAAGCCATTTTATTGGAGCTCTATCTCACAAGTTTATACAAGAGTTCTACATGCTCAAGACTTCCCAAGAATAAGTTATGGATGTGTATTGTAATATTTATTAGAATGTTAAAAGCCTTGAACATACACACACATCTTAAGTCTATAAGTCGACTTATTACAAGCATAGTCGACTTATACCAACTATAGTCGACTAACCCTTAACTATAGTCGACTTAGGTTTGTTTCTAGATGCATACCAACTTTCTGTTTCTGATCTGTATGCACTATTAGTCGACTTATACTTTTTCCTAGTCGACTAATATATGTCCTAGTCGACTTATACCTTCTACTGGTCGACTATTCTGTTTCCAGAAACATGTCTTTTGTATCAGCCATTCCCTAGTCGACTTGCCCCCCTTTATTAGTCGACTAATATAGGCAAAAGTTGTTCTTCTAGTCGACTAACCCATAGACTCAAGTCGACTAATGGCAGTTTCTGACTGTTAGACAGTTTCTAATTTTGGTGCTTTATCCAACGTTTCAATATTCAAATTTGTCCTGATAACTACCCTAACTGACCATAGATTTCAACTATAAATACGGATGTTGTCATAGGCTAAAAACATCAATTCATATCAATAGTTTTTTTGCCTAAAAACTCTATTCAAAAATCTGTTTTTCAGAAAACTGTTTCACTTTCAATTCTTTACTCAAATTCTAATCCTTTAGTGAAGATTTCTGAGAGTCCACCTATAAGAGTTCTTGTTCACGATCACAAACAGATTCAAGGCTTATAGGATTTTTGTAATCACTCAAAGAGAAAGATTGCACAAGAGCGTCTTCGGGTTGAAGAGAGGTTGTACAAGGTGTTGTATCTTCTGTTGTAAGAAGAGTTGTATACATTTGGCAAAGGAGATTTATCAAGTGGTATACAAGGTGTTGATTTTGGGTGTACAAAATCAAGGTTAAAGGAAAATCTCAAGCGGGTGGCTTGGGACTGGATGTAGGTCAAAGGACCGAACCAGGATAAATCTCTTGTGTTTGCGTTTGCTTTCTTTTTGAGATTATTTCCTTTTATGCAAGTTCTTTTATTTAACTCTAATATCTTTGTTTGAGTATTTGTGTTGACATATTTTAGATCCTATAATTGGCATCATTTCGGGACCAACAAAGAGAGAGAGAGGAGAGGAGTAGAAGAGAGAAGAGAGTGAGAGATTGAGAAGGGATCTAATTTTTGAGGTTTCTAGGATTTTGGCCATGGAGAAATCTCCTCTAGGGAGAGGATGAAAGATCCATACTCATATAATATTACAAGTTTGCCATAGCCCTTTCATCCAAGTGTCCAATTTTCAAATCAAGAAGATCTAGACCCTTGATCTCCTCTCCCATGCCCACACACTCTCTCCACTAACTCTAAGATTAAAAAATATCCTCATGGTTGTATTTTCTTGGTTAAATACACATCTTACATGTATAAGCTAGTATATCTATATATGAAGTAATATGTGCACACTAATTATGATATAGGTTACCACTCACAATTTTCTAAAATTATTGAAATTCATCACATACTCAATTAATCAATATTAAATTTTTTTAATATTCTATATAGTCTTAATAACCAAGGATTATATATATTAAATTGGGTTTACTCACCCGGGTGTTACAACAGTGGACATAATGCGCTGTCACAAATTGACATCCCGCTCGTCCGCACTGGGACTGCGAGACATGAACAGGTTCCTCAGAACGGGGTTTTTGCTTATTGCTCAGGTAGTCTCGCAAGTCTGTGTTAACGGAACCCAACCAATCTAACACGGAGACTCGAGGAGACTGAAAGATACCCCCCGTGGACTGAGAAGCCTTAGGCTTAACCTTGAAGGCTTTCTTTTTGGCTAAAGGTGAAGCTAAAATAGCTTCGCCATAAGGTTTAGCTTCGCATGGTGAAGCTGTTTGAGAACTTGGTGCTTTGGCTTTCCACTAGAGGTGAACCTAGCACTCCAGCTATGCTCTTGACTTGAGCGAAGCTATAGTAGCTTAGCTTCTAGCACCAAGTGGTGCTTTAGCTTTAGCCTCGCGGGACAGGCGAGACTTAGCTCTGTGAAGAGCGGAAATAGTCTCACAGTCGAGACTATTTTAGCTTCACATGAAGCTGAATTAAGAGATTTATCCCTAGCCTCGCATGAGGATGAGTGGATTTTTAATCCAAATAGCCTTAGCAGAGGCAATTTTTGGTTCATGGGGAACCTTTATAGCTTTGCACGCAGTGTTAACACACTGGTGCGAGGCTATATTTGTCTCTGTTAAGACTATACTAGACTCACAGAGAGTCTGTTTAGTCTCGCAATGCTGTAATAGGCTTGTAGAGAGCCTTACTTATCTCAACAGAGACTTACTTTTAAGAGATAGCCAAAGGGGCTCTGGCTATGCTGACCTTCCGGTGCTTACGCACATGCAGGGGACTTGTGCTACCCTCAAATAGAAGTTGTTCGAACCTCTGTTGGTCAAAATGAATGACCAATGTCTCAGCAATAGACCCGAGGGTCTGATCGTCACATTGCGACATTTGATTTTCAGCAGTGGAGAATGCAATCTCCAGGAAGTATCTTGTTTTTCATTAATTTGCAAAAGGGAAAAATTAAAAAAATTATTGTAGAAAATTACAAGTAATTAAACAAGAAAGTTACAAGATCTTCTACTGAGATTTCTAGGAAAGTGAGCCGCTGGAAGTCTGGTCAGCGCGCGACCACTTTGTTCCATTGATGATGCAAGTGATCGATCTTCGAATGCTGCTGCTTGAGAATTTCTTCTCGCCTGGTTCCAAAATTCCTTAGAGAGGAAGACCTTAAGGTATTAGCACCTTGAATTTATCCTTGTAGGATTAGAGAAGTGATTCTCTGAATTCTTGGAAGCGAGAGAATAGATCTTATATTAGCTTAAACTTTGAAGCCAAGCTTTATGCTCTTCAAAAAGTCCTCTTGGACTTGAATTTTTCAAGACCCTGAGCCTAATCTACTAGTGGGATATTTATAGGCTCAATAGGGAGTTATGATCCCATTTATTGTCTCTTCTTAATGAGGGATCATGA